>LNAC01001149.1:181290-198201 GCA_002007465.1 Ailurus styani | reverse complement strand
AAATCTTTAAAAAAAAAAAAAAAAAAGATTTTATTTATTTGACAGAGAAAGATCACAAGTAGGCGGCGAGGCAGGCAGAGAGAGGAGGAAGCAGGTTCCCCGCTGAGCAGGGAGCTCGATGTGGGCCTCGATCCCAGGACCCCGAGACCATGACCTGAGCCAAAGGCAGAGGCTTTAACCCACTGAGTCACCCAGGCGCCCTCTAGTTCTCTTTTATAGTGGAGCCTTTGTCTGGTTTCGGTATCAGGGTAATGCTGGCCTAATAAAGTGAATTTCAAAGTTTTCCTTCCTGTTCTATTTTTGGAATAATTTAATAAGAGTAGATAATAACTCCTCTTTAAGTCTTTGCTGGAATTCACCTGTGAAGCCATCTGTCCCTAGACTTTTATTTGTTGGGGATTTTTTGTTTACTGATTCAGTTTCTTTGCTGGTTTTTAGTCTATTCAAGTTTTCTAATTTTCCTGTTTCAGTTTTGGTAGTTTATATGTATTTCAAAATTTATCCATTTCTTCCTGGTTGTCCAATTTGTTGACCTGTAGTTTTGCATAATATTATTTTATAATTGTTTGTATTTCTGCAGTGTTGGTTGTTATTTCTTCTCACATTTCCCATTTTATTTATTTGAGTCTTTTATTTCTTGATAATTCTGGCTAACAATTCATTGATTTTATTGATTTTTTTCAAAGAATCAGCTTCTAGTTTCATTGATCTGTTCTATTTTTTTTTAGATTCTATATCAGTTATTTCTGCTTTAATCCTTATTATATCCTTCCTTTTGGGGTTATATATTTTGTTTGTTGTCCTTTTTCTAGCTCCTTTAGGTGAAATGTTAGGTTATTTATTTTAGATTTTTCTTTCTTTGGAAGTTAGGCCTGTATTATTATGAATTTCCTTCATAGATCAGCTTTTGTTTTATCCCAATAGATTTGAACGATTTTATTTTCATTTTCATTTGTGTCCATGTACTTTTAAAATATTTCTTTTATCCTGTTGACCCATTCATTGTTTGGTAGAATGTTATTTAATCTCCACGTATTTTTGGTCTTTCCATATTTTTTCTCCTGTGATTGACTTCTAGTTTCATAGCATTATGGTCTGAAAAAGTATGGTATGCCTTTGATTTTCCTGAGTTTTTTGAGAATTATTTTGTAACCTACTATGTGATGCATTCTGGAGAATGTTCCATGTGCTTTTGAAATGAATGTATATTCTGCTGTTTCAGGATGGATTGTTTTTAATGTATTTGTTAAATCCATCTGTTCTAGTATATAATTCAAAGCCATTATTTCCTTGTTTATTTTATGTTTAGATGATCTGTCAATTGATGTAAGCAGGGTGTTAAAGTTTCTATTAACATTGTAATATTATCTATTAGTTCCTTTATGTTTGTTATTAACTGTTTTATGTATTTAGGTATTCCTTCATTGGGTACATAAATATTTGCAATTGTTATATCTTCTTATTGGATTGTCCTTATTATTATATATTGGCCTTTTTGTCTTTTGTTACAGTCTTTGTCTTAAAGTCTATTTTGTGTGATATAAATATTGCCACTCCAGTCTTCTTTTGACATCCATTTATATGATAGATATTTTGCCATCCCCTCACTTTCAATCTGCAGGTGATTGTATGTCTCAAATGACTCTCTTTTAGGCAACGTATAGGTGAGTCTTTTTTTAAAAATCAGTTTTGTCACCCTTTGTCTTTTCATTGGAGTGTTAAGTCCTTTTACATTCAAAGTAATTATTGATAGATATGTATTTATTGTCATTTTATTATTAGTTTTGTGGTTGTTTCTAAAGATTTTCTCTGATCCTTTCTTGTCTTTCTCTATTTTTACTTTCTTTAGTGATATATTTGGATTTTTCTCTTTATTCTTTTCATTTTTATTAGTGGCTTTTGATATATGGTTACCATCAGGTTTGTATATAACCTCTTCTGCATATAGCTTTTTACATTAAATGGATGGTTGTTTAAGTTGGAACCATTCTTTAGTCCTCTCCTCCCCAAATTTTGGGTATATGTTATTATATAGTACATCTTTTAAATTTGTGAGTTCCTTAAGTGAATTTTTTTACAGAAATACTCATTTTTACTGTTTTTGTGTTTCCTACCTTTATACTGTCACTTTTGGTCTCTCCTTTTCACTCAAAGAGTCCCTTTTAATATTTCTTGCAAAGGTGGTTTAGTAATCATGAACTCCTTTAGTTTTTGTTTGTCTGAGAAATTTTATCTCTCCTTCTATTCTGAATGTTAGCCTTACTGGATAGAGTATTTTGGGGGACAATTTTTTCTCCATTCAGCACTTTAAATATATCATGTTACTCCATTCTGGCTTGGAAAATTTCTGCTGAGAAATCTCCCCTTACCCTTATAGGTTTTCTTTTGTAACTCATGTATTCTTTTGTCTTCCTGCTTTTAAAATTATTTCTTTATCACTATATATTTTTTTTTACTATGTTTCTTTTTTTTTTAAGATTTTATTTATTTATTTCACAGAGGGAGAGAGATCACAAGGAGGCAGAGAGGCAGGCAGAGAGAGAGAGGGGGAAGCAGACTCCCCGCCGAGCAGGGAGCCCGATGCGGGCCTCGATCCCAGGACCCTGAGATCATGACCTGAGCTGAAAGCAGAGGCATTAACCCACTGAGCCACCCAGGCGCCCTCTTTATCACTATATTTTGACAGTCTAATTACACTTAAAATTGTCTTGGTGTGCATTTATTTTTGTTGATTTTGATGGGAGTTCTTTGTGCTTCCTGGATCTGGATGTATGTTTCCTTCCCAGATTAGGGAAGTTTTGAGCTATTATTTCTTCAAATAAATTTTCTGCCCTCTCCTCTTTTGTTCTTCTCTGAGTCTTATAATACAAATGTTATTTCATTTGATGGAGTCACTGAATTCCTTACATCTATTCTCATTTCACATAATTTTTCTTTCTTTTTTGTTCAGCTTATTTACTTCCATCACTGTTTCATTCCTCTGCTTCTTCCAGCTGTTTCATTCCTCTGCTTCTTCTAGCCTGCTCTTCATTCCATCAAGTGTGTTTCTCATTTCATTTATTGAACCCTTTGTCTCTGCTATGTTATTCCTTATCTATGTGTTAAATATCTCACTCACACCTTCCACTCCTTTCTCATGTCCAGTGAGTATCCTTATGACCATTACTTTGAATACTCCATGAGGCATGTTACTTGTGTTTGTTTTGCTTAGATCTCTAGTCATTGCCTTGCCATGTTCTTTCATTTGAAAAACAAGTTCTCTGTTTTCTCATTTTGTCTAAGTTCCTGTGCCTGCTTTCGTTTGTTAAGAAAGTCAGTTATGGGCGCCTGGGTGGCTCAGTGGGTTAAAGCCGCTGCCTTCGGCTCAGGTCATGATCTCAGGGTCCTGGGATCGAGGCCCACGTCGGGCTCTCTGCTCAGCGGGGAGCCTGCTTCCTCCTCTCTCCTCTCTCTCTGCGCCTGCCTCTCTGCCTAATTGTAATCTCTCTCTCTCTCTGTGTGTCAAATGAATAAATAAAAAAAAAAAAAAAAAATAGACGCCCGGAAAATGCCGAGCCTGCTCTTCCCGAGCAGGCGGGGNAAAAAAAAAAAAAAAAAAAAAAAAAAAAAAAAAAGAAAGTCAGTTATGTCTCCTGTTCTTGAGTGTAATGGACTTATGAATAAGAGGTTATGTAGTTCCGTGTTGTGTGCTGTTTACTGTTTCACAGGGCCTGGCACTTCCGGAAGTGTCTCATTTCTCCATCATTTCTAAAGAACGGATTTTTTATGTAGAAATTTCTTGGTTGACAGTTTTTTTTTCTTTCAGTACCTTATATATGTCCTGTCACTGCCTTCAAGCTTCCATAGGTCCTGGAGGGAAATTTGCTGATAATCTTATTGAGCATCCCTTGTACAAATTGAACTTCTTTTCCCACTTCTTATGATTCTCGGTCTTTGTCTTTTGATAATTTGACTATAATGTGTCTGGATATAGATCTCTTTGTGTTTGTCCTATTTGAAGTTTGTTGAGCTTCTTGGATGTGTTTATTAATATCTTTTATCAGATTTGGGATGTTTTGGCCATTATTTTTTTAGAATTTAAAAAAATCCCTTTTCTCTCTCTTCTCCTTCTGGGATTCCTATTATGTGTATATCGATATATTTTATAGTATCCCACAGGTTCTAGTTTATTTATTTATTTATTTACTTACTTACTTATTTACTTATTTATTTGTATTCTTTTCTTCTTTTGTCCCTCAGATTGGATAGTCTCAATTGATCTATCATTAAGTTCTCTGGTTCTTTCTTCAGCCTGCTCAAATCTGCTGTTGGACTCCTCTGGTAAATTTTTTATTTCAGTTACACTTCGTAGTTCCAGAATTTTTATTTGGCTACTTTTTATAATCTTTTCATTGATATTTTCTATTTGGTGAGACATCATTTTCCTTGTTTCTTTTGGTTCTTTGAACATATTGAATACATTTGATTTAAAAACTTTTTCATGTGAGGTCAATGCTTGGGCTTCCTTGAGATAATTTTTATTCCTTCTTTTTCTGACTGTTTCATACCTTCTTGTTTTTCTGTGGTCCATATATTTTAGTTGTTGTTGTTAAAAACTGGGCACTTTGAATATTATGATGTGGCAACTCTGGAATTCATATTAGGGAAGTCAGATTCTCCTCTCTCACTGGGGTTTGTTGTTGCTGCTTGTTGTGTGTCATTTATGTAGTGTTTTTTTTAAAGCTCTTTGTTTAAAGTCTGTATTCTTTGTTGTGTTTAGCACTGAAATTAGTATTCTATTATCTTAGTGGACTATTTTTAAAGAATATTTATTTCTTTATTTTAGAAAGAGTGAGTGGGGGGACAAGCAGAGGGAGAGGGAAAGGGTAAATCCTCAAGCAGACTCCCTGCCGAGTGCAGAGCTTAAAGTGGGGCTTGACCTCAGGACCTTGTGATCATGACCTGAGCTGAAATGAAGGGTCAGCCATTTAACCGACTGAGCCACCCACGTGCCCCAGTGATCAACTTTTTTTTTAAAAAAAATTTTTAACTCTCTGGAGTCAAGAGAAAATGAAAAAAATACTTTGCTATACTTTGAAGATTGGTTCTGTATTGGAATACTCTTTCAATGCTTAGCCAGGATATTTAAAAATTTGCTTTAGCATTTATTTCCTGTTTACCAAGTCTAAAGGTGAGCCATAGTTGAAAACTTAGGCTCTTCTCAGGTCTTTTCTGAACAGGTATTCAGCCCATGGTATGAGTCACATTCTCCTCCACATAAGCTTTAGTAAGATATAATGACATACTTCACTGTATAATTTTAAGGCATACAACATGATGGCTTGATTTACATATATTGTGAAATTATTACCACAGTAGTTTTGGCTAACATCCATCTTTTCATATAGATACAATAAAAAGAAAAGAAAGAATAAAAATAAAGAAAAAACATCTTCCTTGTGAGAACTCTTAGGACTTACTCTCTTAACAACTTTCCTATATAGTCGACCCTTGAACAACATAGGTCTGAACAGCGTAGGTCCACTTGCATGTGGATTTTTCTTTTGATAAATACAGTAGAATTCTATAAATTTATTTCCCTTATGATTTTCTTAAATACTATCTTATTTTCTCTAGTTTACTTTAATGTAAGAATACAGTATGTAATACATTACAATATATGTGTTAATCTTCTATTTATGTTATTGGTAAGGCTTCCAGTCAACAATAGGCTGTTAAGAGTTAAAATTTTGGGGAGTCAAATATTATATGCAGATTTTTCACGGCAGGAGGGTGGCACTCCTAACCCCCACATTTTTCAAGTATTAACCATATAGCATAAAACGGTGTTATCTATAGTCATCTGGTTGTACATTACATCCCTAGTACTTATTTATCCTATAGGTGGAATTTTGTACCTTTTAATTACCTTCCTCCAATTCTTGTTCCCTGTCTCTGATAACACAAGTATGATCTTTTTTCTTATAAGCTTTTCTTTTAGATTCCACATATAAGTGAGATAATATAGTATTTGTCTTTCTCTGTCTGATTTATTTCTCTAAACATAATGCCTTTAAGGGCCATCTGTATTGTCACAAATGGTAGGAATTCCTTGCATTTTATGGCTGTATATATACTATAGCTTCTTTATCCATTCATCCACTGATGGACACTTAGGTGTTTCTATGTCTTGGTTATTATAAACAATGCTGCTATGAACATGGGGTACAGATACCATTTTTGAGTTAGTGTTTTTATTACTTTTGAATATATTCTCAGAAGGCGAATTGCTTGATCATATGGTAGTTTTATTTTTAATTTTTAAGGATGATCCATACTATATTTCATAGTAGCTATACTAATTTACAGTCATACCAAAAGTGCACAAATGTTCCCTTTTCTCCACCTCCATGTTTATCTCTTGTCTTTTTGATGATGGGTATTCTAACAGGCATGAGATCATATCTCATTGTGGTTTTGATTGGCGTTTTCCTAATGACTAGTGATGTTGAGCATTTTTCATCTTCCTGTTCTCCTTCATATATATTCTTTGGAGAAATGTGTATTCAGGTCCTTTGCCCATATGTAAATTGGGTTATTTGTTTTGTTGCTATTCAGTTGTATGAGTTCTTTATATGTTTTGGATATTAACCCATTATAAGATATATAGTCCACAAATATTTTTTTCCCCTATTCCATGAGTTTTCTTTTCACTTTGTTTTTGGATATGACATTCTTTTTTTTTAACATTTTTAATTTTTTTTATTTGCAAGAGAGACAGAGAGAGAGAGAGAAAGAGAGAGAGAGAGAGAGAGAGAGAGAGAGCACATGTGGGGTGAGGGGCAGAGGGAGAAGCAGACTCCCCGCTGATCAGGGAGCCCAATGTGGGACTCGATTCCAGGATTCCGGGATCATTACCTGGGCTGAAGGCAGATGCTCAACTGACTGAGCCATCCAGGCACCCCTGGATGTGACATTCTTGATACCCCAGTATAACAGTATACAGCAAAGGTGAAAAAAGCCTTTTCCTCCACAATTTGCGCTTTACAACATCTTCATTGCTGGGCTTTCTGATCTGTTATTTCTTGTCCCAACTGTTTTCTCTTGACCCAAACTGTTGTGTCCAATAATTTTCCTTAAATTGCTTTTGACAAAAGCTGACCAGGAAGCCATCCCAGTTCTGATAATGCTCCAAGTCAGTGGGAACAGAACCAAGAATTTCCAATGGTCATTAAGAAGCCAACAGATAGTTCAAAACACACAACCACAGTTAAAAAAATATAATGCTTGTATTTATCCCTTTATCAGTAGCAACCTTTTAGAATGTGGGCTGCTGTCTTCAGAACACTGCCAGAGTTGGGAGCGGAGGATGGTAAGCAAAAATTTTGAGTGCTATAATGCCCCCCTGTGGAATACAGTAGCTTCTTTCATCATTAAAATTACCCCTGGTTGTTCTCAGTTTTTAAATAGATTCTACAGTTCTACAAAATGTGATTCTTGTAGTTTTTTCCAGTTTATGGATTTATATTTTGGAGGGGACAGAACCCTGGAGTTCCCTACTCTGCCATATTCAGTGATGTCACTCTAACTCTAACTTTTACCATTTATGTTCAAGTTTAAACTTGAGGGCTTTTTTTTGGACTTACTCTTTTACATATTATTTCCACTGGTGTTGAACTAGATTGCAAAAAATACTTTAAAATACATAAGATATGAGTGTTATATGGAACTAATGAATCACTCAACACTACATCAAAAACTAATGATGTTACCATATGTTGGCTAATTGAACATAATAAAAAATACCTAGGATAACAAAAATAAAATTTCAGGATTATTACCTTAGTATTGAATTTTTCTTATTCTCTCATAGCATCAGTTACACTCCACTTTGGTATAAATATCATAAACAACTTTTTACATTCTATAATTCTTCATTTTGTATATCTTTTCTACATTCCCTTCTAAAGGGATTATATTTTTTTCATTTTTTCATATCCAGTAGCACCAAGCGCAGAGTATCATGCACACAGCTGTGATCAATAAACCTTTGCTGGATGAATGAATTTTATGTTACATCTTCTTAGAGACTTTGAATAGAGTATCTTGGAATACAATCTTCACTCCAACACATAAAATGTATTTGAGACAAACTTTACTGAAATATCATCTCAAAGAGACATGAAAACTAATGTTTTAAATTAGTTGCTGCTGTCATATCCACCTCTTTTAATTGATTTTCTTGGGTTCCCAGTGAGGAGAGTGACTCAGGACTTCTTACCTGCTTAACTCAAGACTCACTCCTACATTGTTTATTTCTAGCTCCTATTTTAGTTGTGGAATAACTTTTAAAAATGCTAAGTAGCTCCTGATAAAAGTGCTTAGTAAATCTATTTTTCTTTTAGTCTTTATTCTATCTAGCTTTCTCACCTTATCTTTCATTATTTCTCAAGATTATCACCTTGACATTACTAAGTTTGTAGCTAGCAGCAGCCTTCTCTGAAGGCAAAAGCCCATAGAAGAGAGCAGAAGCATTGGTATTAATAATAGGGACATTGGTTCAAATTTGATTCTGGCTTTGTCATTTAGTGGTGCTTTTGGCTTTGCAAGGTTAATAATTAAAGCCTCCTTTTCTTTACCAAGAGAATAATAATTTTATCTCTATTACAGTTTACTTTGAAAATTAAATAAAATGGCACATGAGAAAAGCTTGATATTAATTACTCATTTGAGAAATTATTATTATTTATAATAAATTTGACAATTAAATTAGCCTTATTTACAAGATGCCTAACTCAATTAAGGTTTTGACCAGTATAGAAAGTTACTCAAATAACCTTTGAGTTTTGCTATCTTAATTTCTAAAACCCAGAAATCCAATATCTAGGTGCAACACCATTACAAGGAAATAGTCTGAATACTAAAGTTCTTTTCTTTCCTTTTCAGATTATTCAGATTATTCCTTTTTGGCTTTGGTTACTTAATAATTATCCACAGTGAAATCCCTTAAAACAACCCTGAAGAGTCTGATGCCCATTTACATCAATTCACTTTTATTTATTTATTTTCCAAATTTTTAATTAAACTCTAGTTAGGTAAATATAGTGTAATATTGGTTTCATGAGTAGAATTCAGTGATTCGTCACTTAAATATAACACCCAGTGCTCATCCTAACAAGTGACCTCCTTAATACCCATCACCAATTTAGCCCATCCCTCCACCACCTCCATCCATTAACCCTTAGTTTGTTCTCTGTTGTAAGAGTCTCTTATAGTTTGCTTCCATCTCTCTTTTTTCCCTTCCTGTATATTCATCTGATTTGTTTCATAAAATCCCCATATGAGTGAAATCATATGGTATTTGTCTTCCTCTGACTGACTTATTTCACTTAGCATTATACTCTCTAGCTCCATCCACATCATTGCAAATGGCAAGATTTCATTCTCCTTGATGGCTAAGCAATGTTTCACTGTATATATGAACATTTTCTTATCAATTCATCAATTGATGGACACTTTATGCTCTTTCCATAGTTTGACTATTGTTGATATTGTTGCTATAAACATCGGGGTGCATGTACCCCTTTGAATCTGTACTTTTGTATCCTTTGGGTAAATACCTAGCAGTGCAATTGATCTGTCATATCTTAGTTCTATTTCTAACATTTTAAGGAAGCCCATACTATTTTCCAGAGTGTTTGCACCAGTTTGCATTCCCACCAACAATGTAAAGGGTTCCCCTTTCTTCGCATCCTCACTGACACCTGTTGTTTCCTGTGTTATTAATTTTAGCCATCCTGACAGGGACAAGGTGGTATCTAATTGTGGTTTTGATTTGTATTTCCCTGTTGATGGGTGATGTTGATCATCTTTGCATGTGTCTGTTAGCCATCTGGATGTCTTCTTTAGAAAAGTGTCTATTCTTGTCTTCTGCCCATTTCTTAACTGTATTATTTTTTTGGGTGGAAGAGTTTAATAAGTTATTTATAGATTTTATAGCTACCCTTTAGCTTTGTTGATTGTTTCCTTCACTGCACAGAAGATTTTTATCTTGACAAAGTCCCAATTGTTCATGTTTGCTTTTATTTCTCTTGCCTCCAGCAACATGGCTAGTAAGAAGTTGCTGTGGCCAAGGTCAAAGAGGTTGCTGCCTGTGTTATTTTCTAAGAGTTTATTGGTTTCCTTTTTCACATTAGGTCTTTCATCAATTTTGAATTTGTATTTGCATGTGGTGTAAGAAAGTGGCCCAATTTCATTCTTCTCCATGTTGCTGTCCAGTTTTCCTAACACCATTTCCTAAAGAGACTATCTTTTTACCCATTGGATATTCTTTTCTGCTTTGCTGAAGATTAGTTGACCATATAGTTATGGGTCCATTTCTGGGTTCTCTATTCTGTACCATTGATCTATGTGTCTGTATTTGTGCCACTATCATACTGTCTTGATGACGACAGTATTATAATATAGCTTGAAATCTAGAATTGTGATGCCCCCAGTTTTGTTTTGCTTTTTCAGAATTGCTTTGGCTATTTGGGGTCTTCTGTGGTTCCATACAAATTTTAGGATTGTTTGTTCTAGCTATGTGAAAAATACTGGTGGTGTTTGATGGGGATTGCATTAAATGTGTAGACTGCTTTGGGTAGTGTAGACATTATAACAATGTTTGTCCTTCCAATCCATGAGCATGGAATACTTTTCGATTTCTTTGTGTCCTCTTCAATTTCTTTCATATGTGTTCTGTAGTTTGCAGAGTATAGATCTTTTACTTCTTTAGTTAGATTTACTTCTAGGTATATTTTTTTGGTGCAATTGCAAATGGGATCGATTCCTTGATTTCTTTTTTGCTGCTTCATTATTGGTGTATAGAAATGCAACAAATTTCTGAACATTGCTTTTATATCCTGTTACTTTGCTGAATTCATATATGAGTTCTAACAATTTTTTGGTGGATTTTTTTTGGGTTTTCCACATAGTATATCAGGTCATCTGTAAATAGTGAATGTTTTGACTTCTTCCTTGCCAATTTGGATGTCTTGTATTTATTTTTCTTGTCTGATTGCTGAGGCTAAGACTTCTAGTATTATGTTAAATAGTAATGGTGACAACGAACATCCTTATCTTGTTCCTGACCATGAGAGTTTTCCCCATTGATGAGGATATTAGCTGTGGATCTTTCATATATGGCTTCATGTTATTGAGGTGTGTTCCATCTATCCTTACACTGTACATTAGTACATTAATACTTTATAGCATTTCCTTCCATACTCTCTCGCCTATTTTGTTGAGGGTTTTTATCAGGAAAGGATGCTGTATTTTGTCAAATTCTTTTTCTGCATCTATTGACAGGATAACATGGTTCTTATCCTTTCTGTTATTAATATGGTGTATCACAATGATTGATTTCCAAATACTGAACCACCCCTGCAGCCTAGGAAAATCCCCCTTGATTTTGGTGAATAGTTATTTTAATGTACTGTTGAATTTGATTTGCTAGTATTTTATTGAGAATTTATGCCTCCATCTTCATCATGGATATTGGCCAATAATTGTCTTTTTTATGGGGTACTTGTCCAGTTTTGGAATCAAGGTAATGCTGGCTTCATGAATGAGTTTCAGTGTTTTCCCTCCATTTCTATTTTTCTTTGGAACAGTTTGAGAAAAGTAGGTATTAACTCTTCTTTAAATATTTATAATTGTTAGATCTTGATATATAGACCCATTGTTTATGATATAGTGTCCTTCTTCATCTCTTGTTACAATCTTTGTTTGAAATCTAAGTTGTCTGATGTAAGTATGGCTACCCTGGCTTTCTTTTGATGTCCATTAGCATGATAGATAGCTCTCCATCACCTCGCTTTCAAACTTCAGGCATCTTTAGGTCTAAAATGAATCTCTTGTAAGCAGCATAAAGATGGATCTTGGTTTTGTATGCATTCTGATACCATATGTATTTTTATTGGGACATTTATTCCATTTACAAAACTTAAAAGGAAACTTGAGCCTATTTCCCCTAGAGCTGAAGCTTTGCAGCATCCTATGATCAATAAACTTGTTGTGAGCTAGTTGTTTGTGCTGGTCTTATCGGGAAGGAGTCCACTGAGCTGATTTTCACGCTGACTTGCTTCAGCGGAAAGTTCTTCTCCAGTGAGCAGGTGCATGGGGCTTGGTGTATGCAGCTTTGCCTTCACTAGGTGGCGCTGTTTTGTTCCCCAAATGCTTTCAGCACCGGCGGATGGAATGGAAATGGTTGTGCTGAGCTCACTAGCCTGGGAGGTGAATGTCTGCACCCCCTACTCTTCAGTGAGGCCTCACAGAAAGAAACCAGTCACCATATTTGTGTCCCTGGTTTCCATCTGAACCCTGCCCATGTCTAAGGCTTTTCGTCTCAGACATGTGACCTAGTTTCAAACCTGTAAATCTCAGGGATGCCTGTGGTGGGGTCCAGCACTCTTCCTCTCCAGGAGAATCTTGCCTTGTTTGTGGGCCCATTCTGGGAATGTGGTCTCATGATTGCCTGTCAGTTTGCAGTTTATAATGGAAAGCCAGCACCAAGACCAACTGCTCTCTGCTGGATTCCCAGCTCCTATGTGTGGGAATAGTGCAGCACTTTGGCACCACCTGTTCTTACTGTGACCCAGGGGATCCTCAGACCATCGTTTTACTACTGGGTTTCTGTCCCTTTTTGCCACCTGAACACCTTTCTGCCAGTCACATCCCCCACAGCAGTGAACTTAAAAGTTCAGATTTTGTGCTCTACCACTGCTAATACTTTGAAGTAGCCTCCATAAACAGGCTCCCTCCCAACCACCACATCCACAGCTATGTCTCCCCCAAGTGAACTTTTGCACCTCCCACCTTCCATAAGGTGGTTGCTTTTCTACTTGCAGACTTGCAGGTTTTGTTCTCTCAGATCTCTGATTGACTTCTTGGGTGTTCAGAATAATTTGATAACTATTTAGCTGTCTTTCAGGGGTGAAACAAGCTCAGCGTCCTCATACTCCTCTGTTATCTTATCTGTTCCCCCTAATCTTTAATTTTAATGTTGTCTGTGATTTTAAGAGGCCATTAATCTTTCAACGTAGGACCAGAAAAAAAAAACAACCCAGTACATCAAAATAAAAGTATTGTGAGCATTCAGGAAGAATTAAAATGGTTATTTTTGCCTACCTAATGCAATGACACTGGCAATAGAAAACGTTTATTTTTACGCTTTGGATAGTTAATAATATAACTTTCTTTGCCAAAAGGACAGTTTTCTATTGGATAATTTAACTGTATTATATTTCAAATATAGTGCTAGTGACACGTAAAACATTTCTTAGGTCAAGCAACTAGCTTCATAAGGAAAACAGTAAGGATCAGGTACTTGGGGACACAAATTTACATGTCAATTGAGGAAGTGTTTTATGTAAATCTGTTTGATAAAAGTTAATTGTGCTTTTGTAATTTAGAGTAGAGGTATGTACTTGTGATTTGGTAGAGTTATAGTGGAAGGGATTATATGAAGATTTATATAGTTCAGAGAAAAGAGTAGAAATAAACAAATGAATGAAGAGTTAGAATTTGTCTTTTAATTTATTTGGGGTAGCAGAGTTCTAGGATGAATCAAAGAAAATGTCTTGAATTTGGCCTCTCAGAAACATTTTGCTATTTTTTAATTAAAATTATTAATTTTTTAAATTTAAATTTTTTATTTATGTATAATCAACACACAATATTATATTAGTTTTGGTGTACTATGTAATGACTCAACATTTCTATATATTACTCAGTACTCATCACTATAAGTGCACTCTTAGTCTCACTCCCCTATTTCACTCTTCTTTCCACCCAACTCCTTTCTGGCAATCACCAATAGTTTTCTATATTTAAGAGTCTTTTTTGTCTCTTTTATTTGCTTTGTTTCTTAAATTCCACAAATGAGTGACATCATATGGTATTTGTCTTTCTCTGACTGGCTTATTTCACTTAGCATTATACCCTCTAAATCCATCCAAGTTGTTGCAAATGACAAGATTTCATTCTTTGTTATGGCTTTGATTAATATTCCATTGTATAAAATATAAGACCTAAAACCATAAGAATCCTAATAGAGAGTGCAGGGAGTAATTTCTCTGATGTTGGTTGTAGCAACAATTTTTGGATATGTTTCCTGGAGGTAAGGGAAACAAAAGCAAAAATATACCATCAGGGTTACATCAAAATAAAAAGATTTGATAGAGCAAAAGAAACAATCAACAAAACTAAAAAAAAAAACCAACAATCTACTGAATGGGAGAAGTTATTTTCAAATGATATATCCAATAACGGGTTAGTATCCAAAATATATAAAGAACTTATACAACTCAACACACAAAAATAATCAAAATAAAAAATGGGCAGAAGAGATGAACAGACATTTCTCCAAAGAAGCCATGCATATGGTGAACAGACACATGAAAAATGCTCAACATCATTGATCATTAGGGAAATTCAAATCAAAACTACAATGAGATATCTCCTTACATATATCAGAATTGTTAAAATCAACAACACAAGAAACAACTGTTGGTGAGGATGTAGAGAAAAAGGAACACTTGTGTACTGTTGGTGGGAATGCAAACTGGTGTAGCTATTATGCAAAATGGTATGAAGTTTCCTCAAAAATTTAAAAATAGAATTACCATATGACCCAGTAATTGCACTACTGGGTATTTGCCCAATGAATACAAAACATTAATTCGAAAATATACATACTCTCCTATATTTATTGCAGCATTGTTTACAATAGGCAAATTGTGGAAGCAGCCCATATCTATCAATAGATGAATGGATTAAGAAGATATCATGTGTATTATCAATGGAATATCAGTCATCTACAATAAAGAATGTAAACAAAACAAACGAACAAAGGAATAAAAAGAGTCAAGTTAAGAAACAGACTCTTAAATGCAGAGAACAAACAGGTGGTTACCAGAGGGGAGTTGCGTGGGGCAATGGGTGAAATAGGTGATGGGGCTTAAGAGTACACTTTTCCTGATGAGCACTAAGTATTGCATACAATACTGGTGTAGGATGTTACCTTCCTCTTTCTAGGACAGGCAAGTATCTCTTTGGAGTGGTGCTAGTTACTTCTGGGGCTTATTGGATGAGAACTGACCACAGCTATTTTGGAGGAACTTCTGCCAAGTGGGTTGGCTTGGATGGGGAAAGTGTGTAGGAGACCATGGGTGAGGCAAGTCTGTAGGAGACCATAGGTGGGATGAGCTTGTTGTTAGCAAGCTATGTGGCAAGTGTTTATGCTGGTTCCTGCAGGTATCTGGGTATCGTGGTTGGAGGGTGGGTTACAGAAATGGTGCCTGCCAACATTTTTGTTCTTGGATAAATTTCTTAAAGATAATTGCCCCCCCCACCCAGTGCAAGTTATTAGTTTAGTAAATAAAACTCTTTTCTGCATACCCAGGTGTTTTCAGCTAGCTGCTTCTATGCTGTATCTTGCCAGAGTTGCTTATTCATTTTCCTCCCTCCAGCTTCCCCAGAGCTGATCCTGGTGGTTTTTAAAGTACCTGAAGTCAAGACCCACTGATTGTAAAAACTCATGAAGTTGTCTCACTGGTTCACAAAGCCAAATGTTATGTGGGCTTGTATTCCCATTACAGGTTCCTCATGTCTGGGGTGCCTGGTTTGGGGTCTGTTCCTCTCCCTTCTTTGAAATTACTGTATCCCTCCCATTTGTGGTTAGTCTCACCAGAACTTTTGTTCCTAACTGGATCTTTGCCTCTATTACCATTTAAGATTTTTTTTAAAAAATTATTTTCCGAGGGGTACAGGTCTGTGAATCATCAGGCGTACAACTTTCACAGCACTGACCAGAGCATAAACCCTCCCCAATGTCCATAACACATCCACCCTATTCCTACCCTACCACCCCCCAGTAACCCTCAGTTTGTTTTGTGAGATTAAGAGTCTCTTATAGTTTGTCTCCTTCCCAATCCCATTTTGTTTCATTATTTTTCCCTCCCTACCGCCTACGACCTCCTGCCCTGCCCCTGAAGTTCCTCATATCAGAGAGATCATACGATAATTTTCTTTCTCTGATTGACTTATTTTGCTTAGCATAATACCCTGTAGTTCCATCCATGTCATTGCAAATGGCAAGATTTCATTTCTTTTGATGGCTGCATAGTATTCCATTGTATATATATACCACTTCTTCTTTATCCATTTATCTGTTGATGGACATCTAGGTTCTTTCCATAGTTTGGCTATTGTGGACATTGCTACTATAAACATTCGGGTGCACGTGCCCCTGAGGACCACTAACTTTCTATCTTTAGGGTAAATACCCAGTAGTGTGATTGCTGGGTCGTAGGGTAGCTCTATTTTCAACTTTTTGAGGAACCTCCATGGCGTTTTCCAGAATGGCTGCACCAGCTTGCATTCCCACCAACAGTGTAGAAGGGTTCCCCTTTCTCTACATCCCTGCCAACATCTGTCATTTCCTGACTTGTTAATTTTAGCCATTCTGACTGGTGTGAGGTGGTATCTCACTGTGGTTTTCATTTGTATTTCCCTGATGCTGAGTGATGTNNACTTTCTCATATGTCTGTTGGCCATTTGGATGTCTTCTTTGGAGAAATATCTGTTCATGTCTTCTGCCCATTTCTTGACTGGATTGTTTGTTTTATGGGTGTTGAGTTTGATAAGTTCTTTATAGATTTTGGATATAATCCCTTTATTTCATATGTCATTTGGAAATATCTTCTCCCATTCTGTCAGTTGTCTTTTGGATTTGTTGAGTGTTTCCTTTGATGTGCAAAAGCTTTTAATCTTGATGAAGTACCAATAGTACATTTCTGCCCTTGCTTCCCTTGCCTTTGGTGATGTTCCTAGGTCGGTTGAGGTCTAAGAGGTTGCTGCCTGTGTTCTCCTCAAGGATTTTGATAGATTCCT
>LNAC01001149.1:162438-180730 GCA_002007465.1 Ailurus styani | reverse complement strand
TGACTGAATTCCTGTATGAGTGCTAGCAGTTTTGGAGTGGAGTCCTTTGGGTTTTCCACATAAAGTATCATATCATCTGCAAAGAGTGAGAGTTTGACTTCTTCCTTGCCGATTTGGATGCCTTTTATTTCTTTTTGTTGTCTGATTGCTGAGGCTAGGCCTTCTAGTACTATGTTGAATAGCAGTGATGATAGTGGACAGCCCTGCTGTGTTCCTGACTTTAGGGGAAAAGCTCTCAGTTTTTCTCCATTGAGACTGATATTCGCTGTGGGCTTTTCATAGATGGCTTTGATGATATTGAGGTATGTACCCTCTATGCCTACACTGTAAGAAGTTTTGATCAAGAAAGGGTGCTGTACTTTGTCAGATGGTTTTTCAGCATCTATTGAGAGGATCATATGGTTCTTGTTTCTTCTTTTATTAATGTCTTGTATCACATTGATTGATTTGTGAATGTTAAACCAACCTTGCAGCCCGGGAATAAATCCCACTTGGTCATGGTGAATAGTCCTTTTAATGTGCTGCTGGATCCTATTGGCTAGTATTTTGTTGAGGACTTTTGCATCTGTGTTCATCAAGGATATTGGTCTGTAATTCTCCTTTTGGATGGGGTCTTTGCCTGGTTTTGGGATCAAGGTAATGCTGGCCTCATAAAATGAGTTTGGAAGTTTTCCTTCCATTTCTATTTTTCGGAACAGTTTCAGGAGAATAGGTATTAATTCTTCTTTAAATGTTTGGTAGAATTCCCCTGGGAAGCCATCTGGCCCCGGGCTCTTGTTTGTTGGGAGTTTTTTGATGACTGCTTCAATCTCCTTACTGGTAATGGGTTTATTCAGGTCTTCTATTTCTTTCTGGTTCCGTTTTGGTAGTTTATATGTCTCTAGGAATGCATCCATTTCTTCCAGATTGTTAAATTTGCTGGTGTAGAGTTGCTTATAATATGTTCTTAGAATTGTTTGTATTTCTTCAGTGTTGGTTGTGATCTCTCCTCTTTCATTCATGATTTTGTTAATTTGAGTCCTTTCTCTTTTCTTTTGGATAAGTCTGGCCAGGGGTTTATCAATCTTATTAATTCTTTCAAAGAACCAGCTCCTAGTTTCATTGATATGTTCTACTGTTCTTTTGGTTTCTATTTCATTCATTTCTGCTCTGATCTTTATTATTTCTCTTCTCCTGCTGCATTTAGGCTTTCTTTGATGTCCTTTCTCCAGCTCCTGTAGGTGTAGAGTTAGGTTGTGTACTTGAGACCTTTCTTGTTTCTTGAGAAAGGCTTGTATTGCTATACAGTTTCCTCTCAGGACTGCTTTGGTTGTGTCCCAAAGATTTTGAACAGTTGTGTTTTCATTTTCATTTGTTTCCATGAATTTTTTTAATTCTTCTTTAATTTCCCTGATTGACCAATTCATTCTTTAGTAGGGTGTTCTTTAGCCTCCATGTATTTGAGTTCTTTCCAACTTTCCTCTTGTGGTTGAGTTTTAGTTTCAGAGCATTATGGTCTGAAAATATTCAGTGAATGATCCCAATCTTTTGGTTCCAGTTGAGGCCTGATTTCTGACCCATTATGTAGTCTCTTCTGGAGAATGTTCCATGTGTACTAGAGAAGAATGTGTATTCTTTGGTTTTGGGATGGAATGTTCTTATAATATCTGTGATGTCGAAGTGGTCCAGGGTGTCATTTAAAGCCTTTATGTCCTTGTTGATCCTTTGCTTAGACGATTTGTCCATTTCAGTAAGGGGGGTGTTAAAATCCCCCACTATTATTGTACTATTGTTGATGTGTTTCTTTGATTTTGTTAGTAATTGGTTTATATAATTGGCTGCTCCCATGTTAGGGGCATAGATATTTACAATTGTTAGATCTTGTTGTTGGACAGATCCTTTAAGTATGATATAGTGTCCTTCCTCATCTCTTATTACAGTCTTTTGCTTAAAATCTAATTTATCTGATATAAGGGTTGCCACTCCAGCTTTCTTATGATGTCCATTGGCATGGGAAATTTTTTACATCCCCTCACTTTAAATCTGGATGTATCCTTGCATGTAAAATGAGTTTCTTGTAGGCAGCATATGTATGGGTCTTGTTTTTATCCATTCTGATACCCTGGGTCTTTTAGTTGGGGCATTTAGTCTATTTACATTCAGGGTAACTATTGAGAGATATGAATTTGCCTGTAAAGTGACTGTTAGTGTATACTGTATCTCTTCCTTTCTGGTCTATGTTTCTTTTAGGTTCTTTTGCTTAGAGGACTCCTTTCAATATTTCCTGTAGGGCTGGCTTGGTGTCTGCAAATTCCTTTAGTTTTTGTTTGTCCTGGAAGCTTTTATCTCTCCTTCTATTTTCAGTGACAGCCTAGCTGGATATAGTATTCTTGGCTGCATATTTTTCTCATTTAGTGCTCTGAATATATCATGCCCATTTTTTCTGACCTGCCAGGTGTAGTGGGTAGGTCTGCTGTCAGTCTAATATTTCTTTTTTTTTAAAAGATTTTATTTATTCATTTGACACACAGAGAGAGATTACAAGTAGGCAGAGCGGCAGGCAGAGAGAGAGGAGAGAGGAGGAAGCAGGCTTCCCGCTGAGCAGAGAGCCTGATGTGGGCCTCGATCCCAGGACCCTGGGATCATGACCTGAGCCGAAGGCAGTGGCTTTAACCCACTGAGCCACCCAGGCACCCCAGTCTAATACTTCTACCATTGTATGTTATAGACCTCTTGTCCCGAGCTGCTTTCAGGATTTTCTCTTTGTCACTAAGACTTGTAAGTTTTACTATTAGATGATGGGGTGTGGATCTATTTTTATTGATTTTGAGGATGGTTCTCTGTGCCTCCTGGATTTTGTTGCTTGTTTCCTTCACCAAATTAGGGAAATTCTGTACTATAATTTGCTCCAATATACCTTCTGACCCCCCTCTTCTTCTTCTGGGATCCCAATTATTGTATTATTGTTTCATCTTATGATATCACTTATCTCTCGAATTCTCCCCTCATGGTCCAGTAGTTGTTTGTCTCTCTTTTCCTCTGCTTCTTTATTCTCTGTCATTCAGTCTTGTAAATCACTAATTCTGTCTTCTGCCTAATTTATCCTCACAGTAAGAGCCTTCATTTTTCTTTGCACCTCTTTAATAGCTTTTTTGATTTCAGCTTGGTTAGATTTTAGCTCTTTTATTTCTCCAGAAAGGGTTTTTATTTCCCTAGAGAGGGATTCTCTATTATCTTCCACGCTTTTTTTGTACCCAGCCAGCACCTTGATAATCGTCATTCTGAACTCTAGTTCTGTTATATTACTAATGTCTGCATTGAGTAGGTCCCTAGCCATTGTTACTGCCTCTTGTTCTTTTTTTGTGGTGATTTTTTCCACCTTGTCATTTCATGCACACAAGAATAGATGGATGAGAGAACAAAATACCAAAGCATAGCAATGACCCCAGAAAAATATACACTAACTTAATCAGAAGAGACCTGAATGTAACTGCGGGGGACAAGAAAGAGGGAGAAAACCAAAAAACAGAAAAAAACCCCCAAAAACAAATGAACAAAAACAAAAACAAAAAAACCTAAAACAAAACCCTATATCTATATCTATATATTATCTTTTTCTGTTTCTATATCAATCTCTGTCTCTGAGTCTATCTCTATCTCTATCTCCATCCCTATCTCTCTCTCTATCTCTATCTATTAGACTAGTTAATTGAACAGACCCTATATGTATACAAAAAATAAGGTTAAATACAATGAAGGGATAAAATATCACTATAACAATGAAAATTAAAAACGATTAAAAAGTGTTAAGATATAATAGTTAAAAAACGTTAAAATAGCAAAGAGGAAAAAATTTAAAAGAAAAAAGCAAAAAGAAATAAAATTCAAATAATTTAACTTTGAACCACTAAAGGATCATGGGGAAGAAGCCATGAATTCTCTGCGTTGCTTTCCCCTCATTCTGGAGTCCCACAATTCTCAGCAATCTGTGAACTTGGTCTTGGCTGGATGTTCTTGCTGATCTGGGGGAGGGGTCTGTTTTGATTCTCGTGTCTTTGCCCAAGGCTGATTTGCACTGCCCTCGCCCGGGGCCAGGCTAAGTAATCAGCTTGGGTTCACTCTTGGGAACTTTTGTTTCCTGAACACTTTCTGTACAGCTTTGGAGGACAGGAATGAAAATGGCGGTCTCACAGTTTCTGCCCCAGATGAGCAGAGAGCTTGGGACCTCACTCCTTGGTGTCCTCAGAGAAAAGCAAACAGTCCCTCCCATCTCCCTGGTCTCTGGCCGCACTCTGAGCTTACCCAGTCTGTGACCGAGTGTTTCTATCTCTGGTGTGCAACCCCATTTAGAATCTCCAAACCCAGTAGATTCCTGCAGCATGTTCCCATGTCACTCCTCCTGGAGGATAAAGGAGGGGGTCTCTCCGGATCCGCCACTTGTGGGGTCCCTGCTCAAGGAGCAGTGGCCCAAAAGTGCTTTGGATCATGGTTTAAGGTAACACCGGGCTGAGAGACAGCTCCTCAGCTTGGCTCTGTCTCTCCAATCAGCTTCTCCTCTCTGATAGGTGGGAGGTCTGTTGCTCTCAGACAGCCCTGGTCTTTTTGTGTCCCTGTGGGTCCTGAGACCACACTGTCCCCACAAGGGCTTCACCTCCCGCTTAACTTCTGGGGCCATGTCCCTCAGTTGAGCAGACTTCTAAAATTTCTGATTTTGTGCTCCATTGTTCTCTCACTTGCCGGAATCATCCCTCCCCCTGGGCTTTATCTTCCCGTCGCTTCAGATTCACTCTTCTGCATGTCCTACCTTCTGAAAAGTGGTCAATTTTCTGTTCCTAGGTTTGCTGCTCTTCTTCTCTTCAATCTTCTGTTGAATTTGTAGGTGTTCAGAATGGTTTGATAACTATCTCTGTGAATTTCTGGGACCTGATGATAATCGGTCTCCTACTCCTCTGCCATCTTGCTCCTCCTTCTCTTCTCTATTACTATTTTTGATGTGACCTCCCCTCTACAGTTAGCTGTGGAGAGTCTGTTCTGCTAGTTTGGGATCATTTTCTGGGTTAGTTGCAATGATGTGGCTGTTATTTACTTGTGTTCATGGGATGAGGTGAACTTAGGATCCTCTTACTCTGCTATCTTCCCAAGCTCTCTCCCATTTTGCTCTTTTAGTATCAAAGGAAATCTAACCCAGGTTGTGCCCATGAAGAAGAATAGAATAAGTGAGCTTCTTTTTCTACCTCTAGTGCAGTGGTGCTTGCTGAAAAGGGCCCACAAATTTATATTGCTCTGAAATCCAATCTCACCTTCAAAGCTTCTCAATTTTTCACTGTTGGAATTACTAAAAGGATAGAAAAGTTAGATATTGAGGTATATATTTAATTCTCTAAAAAGAACATTTAAAAGTCAATTAAAAATGAAAAATCATATTATTAAAGTGAAAGCCAGAAGATCTTGAAAACCAAGAGAACCAAAGTTTAGTCTGAGATGAGTGTACAAACAAACCCATTTATGTTTATTCTTGAGAATAAAATACAAATCATTGCCTTAATATTGGAAATTATTTTTTGAGATACTGAAACTGTATTTGCTGAACAAAATAAAAATACCAAGTGTATAATGAAAATGAACTTGAATAGCTGATGCATTTTCAAAGGACTATTAGAAACAAAAGAAATGTATATAAAGACTGTGGCATGGTAATGCCACAGAATATTATATAGACATCAGGAATTATAAACATTAAAGTTCTTCAAATGTCAATATTCTAGAGCATACAAATTTTTAAGATGTTTTTCCAAATAAAATAATAGGCTTTAGTTCATGGTACCTGTGTTCATGTATTTAAAAAATTAAGCATATAGTTTATTTAAACCTGTTTTGTAAAATAAACAAATAAATCATTGAAAAAACCCCTCACTTTTACTCCTCATTTTGATGGTAGAAAATGGTCCAGCAGGATAGCATAGCAAATTAAGAAATTGAGTTCTGGACTCAGACTGCCTAGATTTGAACCCTAGTTCTGATCCTTACTAGCTGTCTGATAATGGGCAAGTTACTTAATTTCTTTGTGCCTCAGTTTTTAAATCAGCAAAATAGGAATAAAAATGGTATATATATCACAGGGCAATTATAAGCATTAAATGCAGTGATATAGATAAAGCACTTAAAACAGACTAAAAGCTCATTAAGTACCATGATTTAAACGCATAGTTTTCAACCTCAAGGAACTGATAATTTCATAAAGTGATGATTCCACTTTGGGAGAAAATACTTACACATAAGAAAAAACTAGAAAATAATTATTAAACAGCTTCATATAAGATATAAACATAAATGATGTAAAGAATAACAACAAATTTGTGGTTATATTGTAGTTACACTTCTGTGTGGGAGAAAGTGGGACTTCTAGAAGACTTGAGAACATAGGAAAACACCTAGAAGTGGGAATAAGTAAGACACAAGGTTCTTTTATGTGTATTAGAATTTAACTATGCCCACATTTTGTTCTAAATCTTTCAAAATTTAGAATCAATGTAAATATGAACCAGTATGTTTAAGTCACAAAACCATTTATAAGTACTTTAAAATTATTTAAAGGTAAAACTTTAACATATGAATGTTAATATATGTATGTTATGATCATATTTGAGTTTCAAAAATGTCCTGTAAAAAAAGGCAAGACAAGTGTTTTTATTACCATTTTACAAATGAGGAAGTTGAGGATCAGTATCTGTGTCACTTGCTTAAAGTTATACCAGTAGGAAGTAATAGAGACCAGATTAGCAATCAGGTCTTCTGCTTCCAGTTTAGTGCTCTTCTATCACACTGTACTTACTGAATAGCAGAAAGCTTAGAACACGAGAAATGAGGACTGAATGTTTTGATGGATATTATGTTTGATCTTCACCTCAAACAAGGAAAAAATAGTGTAGGATAAAAGTGTAGATACTACCAAATCTCAGGTATGTTAAAAATAAATGGGCACCAGTTAGTTATACTATGCCTCAGAGTTCCTCTTTCTTTTTGTTTTGGGTGTTTTCCTAAGGGATTGCAACATTAGAAGTGAAATAGAAATACCATACACGTGGAAGATTCAGAGAGAGTCCTTTCATAGCGTTTTTCTTCACCATTATCATTTATTTTCTCTGAGGTAATGTGCCTTTTGAAACACAGAATGAAGGAACAGACCACACTTTGGCAAAAGCTTGCCCATGAATATTATATTTTAGCCAAAATGAAGTTGTTGTGTTTTAAGAACAAAGCTTCCACTGTAATATAAAACCTGTTGTAAACATCTTCTTGATATTCCTGTCAACATGCCAATAGAGAAGAAAAAGTATAAAATAATAATAAAACTTGTAATTAACTTCCACACATAAGTGCATTTCATAGAGCAAAATCTCTGACATAGTTACATAAATATAAGTACTTCTAAAACAACTTGTAATATCAACATTCAAATTTTATTCAGAAACCTACTGTAGGTAGTTTTGATCCCATAAATAAGCCTGTAGAAAAGTAGAACCCTTTCTCTCTTCTTTAGATACATTGAAATTACTTCTGTTCATATATGGGACTGCCAGTTGTCTGGTTCTTAGGAAAAATTGTATGTCATGTAGGGAGAGAATTCCCTGTAAGAACTTCAATAAGCAACAAAAACTCCATCATTCTCTTTTGAGGACCTGGGTCAGTAGCAGAAGAAAATTGGACACAAACTGGCTTTTGACCAAGTTCACATTCCTCAGTTTCCAGGTTGCTCATTGCATGGAGTCTTTAGGGTCATTTGGCTGGATACTAGGGTGTTCTAGCACTTGCATATTCTGTTTTGGAAGAAATGGCCCTACTTTGCTGAGTCAGTCAATACTACAAAGGAAGGGGATGACAGGGCATTTTATGTAACTTCTGGATCATTCCAGTTCTCATCTAACGGCATGTATGCAACAGAATATGTTAGGATGATTGGGGACCAATTGCTAATTTTGTATCTTAAAGGGCTAGTTCTTATCCTTTGTGAAACTTATATTTGAGGGAAAAAACTTTGGTCTCAGATCCATTTTTTACAATGCCAATACAAAAATCTTCTTCACCTTTCAGTGAATGATAAAAAAAAACCACTTAAAATTTAGTTAATAGGGCGCCTGGGTGGCTCTGTGGGTTAAAGCCTCTGCTTTCGGCTCAGGTCACGATCTCAGCGTCCTGGGATCGAGGCCCGCATCGGGCTCTCTGCTCAGCAGGGAGCCTGCTTCCTCCTCTCCCTGTCTCTCTGCCTGCCTCTCTGCCTGCTTGTAATTTCTCTCTGTGTGTCAAATAAATAAATAAAATCTTTAAAAAAAAATTTAGTTAATAGTTGTGGACTGAATTTTTAACACTTAAAATATCCTTAGGACCTATAATAGTGTGGATTCATAAATGAGATATATTTATAGGCATACATTGAGTTAAGTATTTGTAAATTATTAATGGAAATACTCATTTTTTGTAGATAATTTGAGTTAATACTTGTTTGGGAAATTCTTTTCATTGATTTTCATTGGAAATGGCTTTAAATTATTCTTTACATGTTTCTTCTCCTTTTTCTGGCAAAGAGGCCTTTTTCTTGGTTACATAAGTCACACTGGACAAGGAATGCTTTCTAAATGTAGACAGTCTTCTCCTAAAGTTCCCCCCTGAAAAGAAATACAGGAGAGGGTCAAAGCAACAATTTGATGCAGCCAGAGATAAGGTTATGACCACTGACTTTTGCATTCTAAGAACAGAATCACAAGGTTTAGTTTCATTGTGTAAAAAATGAAGGTGGATGGTGCGTTGAATATGATATGGCATGAAGCTAATCAAAAAGGCAGCTGTCACGACAATGATCATTCCTATAGCTTTTTTTTGGCTTGATATATTTTTCTTCATTGAATTTTTAAGTAAGGTTAAAATGATCATTGTGTAACAGACAATTATAATAACAAAAGGAACAATAAATCCAACAAACAATGATACATAATGCAAGACCAAAACATAATTTTTAGCCTGATTGTCCTGTGGAGGCTCAAAGCACTTGGTGTTGTTTTTCTCATCTTTGTAAGTTGTGGACATTAAAAATGGAGAACTGGTCAAAATCACAAAAATCCAAATGCCAGCACACACAAACCTGGCTTTCTTCTGTGTAACCAAATTAATATTCTGGACTGGAAAAACAATTGCAATACACCGGAAAAAGCTCATGGCTGTCATAAAGAAGATACTACAATAGAGGTTGACATACAAGGCATAGGTGCTGAGGCGGCACAAAAAGTCACCAAAAAGCCAAATGCCTTTGTGAACATAATAGACTACACGAAGAGGCAGGGTACACACACACAGTAGATCTGCTACTGCTAAATTAATCATGTATACTTGGAAAGCTGACTTCTCATGGTATGTTTTTATGAGGACATAAAGCACAAAGCTATTGCCAAAGAAGCCCACAATGGAGATCATAGAGTACAAGGTGGAATACACTTGATTGCGGAAGTCATCAATAGTGTCATTGCACATGTTATTATTGGCCGAAGATACTGTCAGATTCCCGACTCCATCCATGTTTCTCTAGGACTGTCTGCTTGGTGCCTACAATACACACACACACACACACACACACACACACACACACACACACAAATATATAAATTCTTGTCAATTTTTATTAGACAATAAATTACAGAATTTACTAAGATTTCATTTTATATTGTCATTATATATACTTTTTGACCATGGCAGGAAGCAGAGGTGGTGGGGCAATAAAGAGGGATTCAGCTGCAACTTGCCTCCAGGAGAAGAGTTTGGGTCCTACAGACATCAAGAAAACTCTTTTTCCCTATTTCCACCCAAGTTTGCCTAATAGACTTCCTCCTAATCTTCAAAACCTAGCCAGAATAGCTCTGCTTTTCTTTTTCTTTTTTTATTCATTTGACACAGAGAGAAAGATTACAAGTAGGCAGAGAGGCAGGCAGAAAGAGAGGAGAGAGGAGGAAGCAGGCTCCCTGCTGAGCAGAGAGCCCAATGTGGGCCTCGATCCCAGGACCCTGGGATCATGACCTGAGCTGAAGGCAGCGGCTTTAACCCACTGAGCCACCCAGGCGCCCTAGCTCTGCTTTTCTTTAAGTCATATTACTCTAGTAGTATTCTGTAAATCTTCCTTTTAATTGAGTTTTTCTATTAGATAAAAGTTTTAAGGATAGTCATTTTTCATAAATATAAATATCCATCTCTCTATCATCTATCTATCTACAGCTATCTATCTATCATCATCTATCTATTGGAAGGACGCTGAATTCTCTTGAAGAATAAAATCTGGATGAAAATACTTGGTTCCTTCAAGAAAAGGGCTTCCTAGGTAACATCTGCTGGTTGATGTTCATTTAATTGTTTTAATGAGGGAAAAAATGTCCAAAAAGGTAAAACACATTTTAAAAAATCTGCACCATAAGTTAAGGCTCCGAGGAAAGATGTAGCATAACTAGTTAAAATACACTTTCTGGGTGAAGATGTTGTTGAAGCTGTTTATTCTTGCTCTCTTCCTAGACTCACTCTCAAAGCCATACTATTCAATGATACATGGTCATGTCTTTCATACCAAGAGGTTGTTACTTGGTCTAGCTTAGTTAAGCTATATCAAGACAGTCAATTAAGGCAGTAAACAAGCTCTGATCAGATATATCTAGGGGTGAGACAATGTGGAAATAATGATTTCCAGTGTTACTTCAGATTCTTTTATTCTTTAAGAAAGTGGGAGCAACTCATCAAAATAGAATACGGTGGATAATGTTTTCTTGTGGCTAATCTTTGATTAAAGTCTGATTTCTTGGCCTTTTACACAGCTCTTTCTCTCTAGTAAGAGAGTGTTAGGGTTTGTAAGATGGAGAGACTGCTCGAACATGCAAGAACTCCCAGCAATGGAGGGGACCAATCTTGTCTCTGAATTATAGATAATAAAAAAACAGCTATGGTAGTGGTTGTAGGTGGGATATAAGTTTCAGGTTTACTACTGCTAACAGCTTAGCTAGTTGTTTCACTTTTTCCTTTAATTGAAAAATGTCATAATTTTTCACCAAGAACTGTTGGTATATGACAAAATTTGAGGATGAATCATTCTGAGGGTGGATATCTCAGGTCAAAGAGAAAAATAAATTGACTATTCCCATCTCCTGCATTATTTCTCAGTTTGCTTTCCAGTTACCTGCCTCTTTCACCATTGGTTCCCTGAACTCAGATGCAATTGTGGAAAAGAGGGAAACTGCCTAAACTTAATCAAGTCTGTGTTACCCCTGTTACTGTTTTCCACAAATTGTGCAATTATGATGAGACTCTAGATGGCGCTGTAGAGATTTTTTCCTATGCCCTTTAAGAACTACACTTGAAAGGTGTTAGATAATTACCACCTGTCTTTCCTAACACCATCAATCCTCACTACATCTTTCTAAAAACTCTAGATAAATTTTCTATACACTGGAGCTTCTTCCAACTATATCATATTTTGTTCTAAAACCTTCAGTGGTCCTTGAGGGCTTTCAGAATAAAATCCAAACTTCTTGGCCTCATATTTAAGGCTCTCTATAGTCTAGTTTCAACTAAATTTTCCTAGCTTCTCTCTCACTTTTCTTCTTTGCATACTCTATAGTTCAAGGAACTATAGTTCTTCTTTGCATACTCTATAGTTCAAGGAACTATACTCTATAGTTCAAGGAAGCATATTTTACTATGCTAGGGACATGTGCTACATGTTTTCTCACCTGACTGTCTTTTTTTCATGCCATTTCTTTTCCCTGAAATATTATTTTTTTTAAAGATTTTATTTATTTATTTGACACAGAGAGAGAGATTACAAGTAGGCAGAGAGGCAGGCAGAGAGAGAAGAGAGAGGAGGAAGCAGGCTCCCCGCTGAGCAGAGAGCCCGATGCGGGCCTCGATCCCAGGACCCTGGGATCATGACCTGAGCCGAAGGCAGCGGCTTTAACCCACTGAGCCACCCAGGCGCCCCTTCCTGAAATATTCTTTCCACCATCTAGGTATATGCTAAAACTCAAATCACACCCTTTTTGGTATAAAGACTTTAAGACTTTCCTCATCCTCCTTCCAAAGTAATTTCTATCATTTTCCCTTCTAGAGAACTCTAAATTTCTCTTTCAGATCAATGATTTGTATGCATATGTTATCTTCCCTTATAGACTATCTGGTTGATATATAAGAAGGCATGTCACACAGGGCTAAGACATATGTACTTTGAACATAAGTGTTCAATAAATGCTAACTGAGTGAATAAATAAATGAGTTATGAACAGGTTTGTCATTTTAAATTATTATTTATTATTCAAAACCACTTAGAGTTATCTTTGCATTCCAGTATCATTTAAAATCTTTCCAACCTCAGAGCCTAAAGTTGCTTCCTAAGGTCTTAAGGAAGGAACTAAATCATAATGCTAACTGTAAGATAGAAAAACATTCATATCTTGACACAGAATAATCATTTATTTGTTTTTGTGTTAAATATTATAAATTTGACATTCCCAGATCTTTGAATGAAAGATGCCAAATAAAACAGATAAATAAATTAATGGACAACAGATGGTCATTAGTCCCATTAATAAATTTTCCAGTCCTTACAGTCCAAAATAAACTTTCCTAGTAATGTTGGTATTTAGGTTCAATTGTTTATTTATAACTAAGTCAAGTCAATGACTTATATTAGGTCATAAAAAGAAAATTGTAAAACTTTCAAGCAAGTAATGAATCCTAGAGGAATAGAGATCATTTAGTCTAAGCCACTCATTTCACAAATTACAGCTTTGCTTGTCTTAAACAGCATTTAATTAATTTTTATAGAATTTACTGTGATCTCCAAATAATGAGACCCACACTATATGAATTCAGAGATACCTAAGATCCTATCCCTGCCTTCAAGCAGCTTGTAGTCTGGTGGGGGAGAGGAGTGATAACTCAGAAGTATGAAAAATTTACTATACAATATGGTAAGAACTATCTTAGAACAAAGAAAATGGGCTATTAATTGGTTAATATAAACAAGCAATAAACACACATAAAATTAACTTTTTGTGTAGATGACAAAGGGAGTTACTTTGTTAAGATAATTTGCAAGTTGAAGAAACAAGATTGATTTAGAAAATGGAGCCATACCTCTTTCTGACACGGCAGTGCCTTTCACGAATGTTCCTAGTCAGTGTTTCTTATGATGTAATTTCAGATGAAGCCTAAAATTAAATCACAAAATTGAAAAGGAAGTCAAAGACCTTAGAAGCAGTCCAGAAGGGTCACAGGAACTTAGTGGCCTTAAGTACAGATCCAGGGTGTGTCATGGGACATCACAGCTTCACTGAGAGATTTAGGACTAGTTATTGGATTCCATGCCTCTTTCTTTCTCTTACAGTCATTTTTAAATTCCCAGGGAACGGGCATGGAAATTTCAGTACGGACCAGGGCTGATCACAGATTTTTGTTGTTGTGTGCAGGAAGCTTCTGTATCTAAAGATGAACCCAGGATTATAAAAATACTCCTTTCTCTATGAAACAATGATATTTCCCCTATATTTTTTCTTCTAAACTGTTTGTTATTAAGTTCAAAGGGGAAATTATTTGGAAATTCATATACAAGGATGTAGTTTGTTAGGAAGAAGAGTTAGAACATTAAAAATATCAAATATATCTCTCTGGAATGGCTTAGGGACAGTTTTTCTTGAAGGAATTATGGATTAGAAGATCTTGGGCCCTTCTCGCTAAAATCTCATAGTATCACTTATTGCTGATATCACTAATTTGGCATATTTATATACCTTCAGAAATCAACTGTTTTGTAGTTTGTATTGTTAACTTTTCATGAGTATATGCTTCTTCTCTTCAATTAAACTATAGCAGAAAATCTAACAAAGTGTAACAAATCTCCAAGAAATGAACAAATAAGGGCTTTTGTGAAATGACAGCAACCTAAACAGTACCACCCCCCAAATTTGCCCCTATGGCAATTTTCATCCCTGTCTGCAGGGACCACACAGGCTGGCTACTTTTCATTTATCTGTGGCCAAAGTGCTAAAAAATAAATACTTTCCAGTTTATTCATAGCAAGTGTAAACACACTGGACCTTTCTAAAGGAAATCTGCTGAAAAAAAAAGAAATCAAAAGGAAAATAAAGGAAATTAAAAATATAAAACATAGACAAGTTTTAAAAGTAGGAATATGAACCTACAGCTACAATATTCCTATTTGAACCCACTCTTTATTTAAATAATCATTTTTTAGATTCTCTCCAATTTCTTTTCCCTTTCTGAATTTCCCTCCTTCTCCCGATAAGGAATTGTTATAGGTAACTTACTGCTAGCAGTCTGGGTGAATTATGGGCTGCAGGTGAGGAACTAGTCAAACTGAGTTGGCTTTTGCATTTTCTTACTCAGTCAATAACCTTTCTTTTTTGTTTAGCTTGCTCTAGGTATCTGTAATCAATAAAAGTGTATTGACTGAATATTGAATGAAAAAATCTCTGAGCCTAAAATTATATGATTTCTCTCAACTATGGAGAGAATTAACTTTGCTCTGTCACAATTTTGTGTTTAGAAAAAGCTTATATTTATTCCTAGTGTGGAAAGAGAAAGAAAGTTTGTGAATTCTAAGACCCATCTATGAGAAGTGTAGTATTACCAGGCTAATGTACTAGTTATCCATATCCATGGTAGTTGTAAAATTATAGTTTAGTTCACTGTATATGCACAAGAGATTACATGTCATATTGTCTGGGCAGCAGTGTTTCCTCGAGTTTGGGATTCTGAGGTATCTTCTATTATTATTATTATTTTTAGAAATTCTGAGCTTTGTGTTAGCAGGCACTCAATACTTTCACTCTGCCTTTTTTTTCCTTCAGTTTCCTAGAGGACTCTTGTCTCTGACAGCACCTTCTGCCAAAATCGGATTCTACCGTTCTTGTCTGGGTGACAAGAATGGTCTTGTCTTGGGTGACAAGAATGGTCTTGTCTTGGGTGGGTAGACATCAGGCAAAAAAGTGAAAGCGTGGATATACAATTTTTTATTTTAATTACTTAATTCAGGATTTACTTAGATCTTTTATTTGGGTCACCTTAAATCCATGAGCGTGTGTGTGTGTGTGTGTGTGTGTATTCTTTCCTTCAGCCTTTAGCCTCCATTGAACCTATAACCTTGTCAAGCTCCAGTGAATGAGGGAAGTAGGAGATTCAGAAATAATCTGAGAATAAAAGGTCCCAACACACATACCATGCTTTTTATTGTTGCTGCTTAGACCTATGAATAAGAATGACTTATACATTTTGTACTAAGTGTGGTCTGGGTAGAGCTGGTGATCTACCTACCCAGGCTGGTGACTTCTATTAAATGAAGATAGTAATAGTGCTGCTTCTTTTATTTCTAGTCAAACAAAAAGCCATTCCTCTTCTCAATTCAGTTTAGTATGTTTCTCCATTGAAGTCCTGCAGTGTTTTGTTTGTACTTTTCTTGATAATTTTCAGTTATTGTTTTGTGTCATAGTCATCTCTCTGGTTTTTCAATATAAACTTCTTCATTATTTCCACCCCAATTCCACTAGACTTAAAGAGCAATAGCCAAGCCTTATTCTTTCTGTATTTCATGCTGCACACAATTCAATTTGTTTTAAGTATAGGTTGATTTGAATTAATCAATTTTCTATATACTTTCAGTAACATCTTACCAAAATCAGAAGGAATCCTTGCATGGAGAAAGACAATGAACATGGTGGAAAGTTTGTAAGAGTGATAGGAACAAGACCTGGGTCATAACCCAGACTATGGTGGATGATTAATTGTGCTATCTTGAGTAAATTAGTTCCTCCCTGTGATCTCTTCACTTATCTGCATTTCAATAGGTTTATATTATATATCTCTGAATTTCCTTTCAGTTTGCCATTCTATATATCTATGAAGGGCAGGATGTCATTTTCCTTGGTTTAGTTTAATCTCAGAAAAAAATAAGAGCAAGTAAGATGAGAGATCTATGACTTTAGTGAAGAGGAACATGGACAAAAGCTTGGTTTTTTAGTAACGTTTTTATTTTATTTTTTATTTATTTATTTTTTTAAATTTATTTGACACAGAGAGAGGGATTACAAGTAGGCAGAGAGGCAGGCCGAGAGAGAGGAGGAAGCAGGCTCCCTGCTGAGCAGAGAGCCCGATGTGGGCCTCGATCCCAGGACCCTGGGATCATGACCTGAGCCGAAAGCAGAGGCTTTAACCCACTGAGCCACCCAGGCGCCCTATTTTATTTATTTTTTTGAATTCACTTTCTTGATAGTATAATTTTAAGGACAGCAGTTTTTAATTTTGATGAAGTTAAATAATCCATTTTTTTGGGTGCGGATTGTGCTTTTGGTGTCACATTTAAGACTTTGTTGACAAACACAAGGTCATGAAGCTTTATCCCTAAGATTTGTACAGTTTTGGCTCTTATACTTCTACCTCTATATCTACAACTATATTTTTGTTTTAAAGTCTATTTTGTCTAATATTGGAATGGCCGCTCCAGCTTTTTTGTAGTTGTTATTTGTAATATATATATACCATCTCTGGCTTTATTGAATTCTTTAACCCATTCTTATTTAATTATTTAATTATTTAATTATTTGCCCCAGTGATACAGGTCTGTGAATCATCAGGCTTACACCTTTCACAGAGCTCACCATAGCGCAAACACTCCCCAATGTCCACAACACATCCACCCTATCCCTACCCTCCCAACCCCCAGTAACCCTCAGTTTGTTTTGTGAGATTAAGAGTCTCTTATAGTTTGTCTCCTTCCCGATCCCATTTTGTTTCATTTTGTCCCCTCCCTACCACCCATGAACCCCACCCTGTCCCTTAAGTTCCTCATGTCAGAGAGATCATATGATAATTGTCTTTCTCTGATTGACTTATTTTTCTTCACATAATACCCTCTAGTTCCATACACATCGTTGCAAATGGCAAAATTTTGTTTCTTTTGATGGCTGCATAGTATTCCATTGTATATATACACCACATCTTCTTTATCCATTCATCTGTTGATGGACATCTAGGTTCTTTCCATAGGTTGGCTATTGTGGATATTGCTGCTATAAAATTTGGGTGCACGTGCCCCCAAGGATCACTGCCTTTGTATCTTTAGGGTAAATACACAGTAGTGTGATTGCTGGGTCATAGGGTAGCTCTATTTTCAACTTTTTGAGGAACCTCCATGGCGTTTTCCAGAATGACTGCACCAGCTTGCATTCCCACCAACAGTGTAGGAGGGTTCCCCTTTCTCTGCATCCTCGCCAACATCTGTCATTTCCTGACTTGTTGATTTTAGCCATTCTGACTGGTGTGAGGTGGTATCTCACTGTGGTTTTGATTTGTATTTCCCTGATGCTGAGTGATGTCGAGCACTTTCTCATGTGTCTGTTGGCCATTTGGATGTCTTCTTTGGAGAAATGTCTGTTCATGTCTTCCGCCCATTTCTTGACTGGATTATTTGTTTTATGGGTGTTGAGTTTGATAAGTTCTTCATAGATTTTGGATACAATCCCTTTATCTCATATGTCATTTGCAAATATCTTCTCCCATTCTGTCAGTTGTCTTTTGGATTTGTTGAGTGTTTCCTTTGATGTGCAAAAGCTTTTAATCTTGATGAAGTACCAATAGTACATATTTGCCCTTGCTTCCCTTGCCTTTGGTGATGTTCCTAGGTCGGTTGAGGTCGAAGAGGTTGCTGCCTGTGTTCTCCTCAAGGATTTTGACGGATTCCTTCCTCACATTGAGGTCTCTCATCCATTTTGAGTCAATTGTTGTGTGTGCTTTAAGGAAATGATCCAGTTTCATTTTTTCTGCATGTGGCTGTCCAGTTTTCCAAACACCATTTGTTGAAGAGACTGTCATTTTTCCATTGGACATTCTTTCCTTCTTTGTCGAAGATTAGTTGACCATAGAGTTGAGGGTCCATTTGTGCTCTCTCTATTCTGTTCCACTGATATATGTGTCTANTTGTTGAGTGTTTCCTTTGATGTGCAAAAGCTTTTAATCTTGATGAAGTACCAATAGTACATATTTGCCCTTGCTTCCCTTGCCTTTGGTGATGTTCCTAGGTCGGTTGAGGTCGAAGAGGTTGCTGCCTGTGTTCTCCTCAAGGATTTTGACGGATTCCTTCCTCACATTGAGGTCTCTCATCCATTTTGAGTCAATTGTTGTGTGTGCTTTAAGGAAATGATCCAGTTTCATTTTTTCTGCATGTGGCTGTCCAGTTTTCCAAACACCATTTGTTGAAGAGACTGTCATTTTTCCATTG
>LNAC01001149.1:142434-161003 GCA_002007465.1 Ailurus styani | reverse complement strand
TTGTGGTTGAGTTCTAGTTTCAGAGCATTATGGTCTGAAAATATGCAGGGAATGATCCCAATCTTTTGGTACCTGTTGAGACCTGATTTGTGACCCAGAATATGGTCTATTCTGGAGAATGTTCCATGTGCACTGGAGAAGAATGTGTATTCTGTTGTTTTGGGATGGAATGTTCTGAATATATCTGTGATGTCCAACTGGTCCAGGGTGTCATTTAAAGCCTTTATTTCCTTGTTGATCTTTTGCTTTGATGATCTGTCCATTTCAGTAAGGGGGGTGTTAAAGTCCCCTACTAATATTGTATTATTGTTGATGTGTTTCTTTGATTTTGTTAGTAATTGGTTTATATAATTGGCTGCTCCCATATTAGGGGCATAGATATTTACAATTGTTAAATCTTCTTTTTGGACAGACCCTTTAAGTATGATATAATGTCCTTCCTCATTTCTTAGTATAGTCTTTCACTTAAAATCTAATTTATGTGTTATAAGGATTGCCACTCCAGCTCTCTTTTTTTTAAGATTTTTAAAATTTATTTGAGAGGGAGGTCACAAGCAGGCAGAGAGGCAAGCAGAGAGAGTAGGGAGAAGCAGGCTCCCCACTGAGCAGAGAGCCTGATGCGGGCCTCAATCCTAGGACCCTGATATCATGACCTGAGCTGAAGGCAGAAGCTTTAACCCACTGAGCCACCCAGGCACCCTCCAGTTTTCTTTTGATGTCCATTAGTTTGGTAAATTGTTTCCCACCCTCTCACTTTAAATCTGGAGGTTTCTTTGTGTGTAAAATGAGTTTCTTTTAGACAGCATATTGATGGGTCTTGTTTTTTATCCATTCTGATACCATGTGTCTTTTAGTTGGGGCATTTAGCCCATTTACATTCAGGGTAACTATTGAGGTATGAATTTTGTGCCATTGTATTGCCTGTAAGGTGCCTCTTACTGTGTATTGTGTCTCTTCCTTTTCTGGTCTATGTTTCTTTTAGGTTCTGTCTTTGCTTAGAGGACCCCTTTCAATATTTCCTGTAGGGCTGGCTTGGTGTTTGCAAATTCCTTTAGTTTTTGTTTGTCCTGGAAGCTTTTTATCTCTCCTTCTATTTTCAATGACAGCCTAGCTGGATATAGTATTCTTGGCTGCATATTTTTCTCATTTAGTGCTCTGAATTTATCATGCAGTCCTTTCCGGCCTGCCAGGTCTCTGTGGATAGGTCTGCTGTCCGTCTAATATCTCTACTATTGTATGGTATAGACCTCTTGTCCCAATCTGCTTTCAGGATTTTCTCTTTGTCACTAAGACTTGTAAGTTTTACTATTAGATGATGGGGTGTGGACCTATTTTTATTGATTTTTAGGAGGGTTCTCTGTGCCTCCTGGATGCTTGTTCCCTTCGCCAAACTAGGGAAATTCTGTACTGTAATTTGCTCCAAAACACCTTCTGTCCCTCTCTCTCTTTATTCTTCTATGATCCCAATTATCCTAATGTTATTTTGTCTTATGATATCACTTATCTCTCGAATTCTCCCCTCATGGTCCAGTAGTTGTTTGTCTCTCCCTCCGCTTCTTTATTCTCTATCATTTGGTCTTCTATATCACTAATCCTGTCTTCTGCCTCATTTATCCTAGCAGTAAGGACCTCCATTTTTGATTGCACCTCATTAATACCCGTTTTGATCTCAGCTTGGTTAGATTTTAGTTCTTTTATTTCTCCAGAAAGGGTTTTTATTTCTCTAGAGAGGGATTCTCTATTATCTTCCATGCTTTTTTCAAGCCCAGCTAGCACCTTGTTAATCGTCATTCTGAACTCTAGTTCTGTCATATTACTAATGTCCACACTGAGTAGGTCCCTCATCATCGTTACTGCCTCTTGTTCTTTTTTTCGTGGTGATTTTTTCCACCTTGTCATTTTATCCAGATAAGAGTAGATGGATGAGAGAACAAAATACTAAAGGGTAGCAATGGCCCCAGAAAAGTATACACTAACCTAATCAGAAGAGACCTGAAACTGGGGGGGACAAGAAAGAGGAGGGAAAAAAAGAAAAAAAAAAACAAAAACAAAAAAATCCCAAAAAACAAAAAAGCCCCACAAAGCCAAAAACCAAAATTTATTCCGATATCTATATCTATTTCTCTCTCTGTCTCTATATCTCTTTCTATATCTATCTACATGTATATGTATATGTATATGTAAATGTATATGTATATCTATTAGACTGGTGAATTGAACAATCCCTATATGTCTACAAAAAATAAGGTTAAATACAATGAAGGGATAGAATATGACTATAACAATGAAAATTTAAAAAGACTTAAGAAAAGGTATTGCTAAGATAAAATAGTTAAAAAAATGTTAAATAGGAAAGAGGAAAAAATTTAAAAGAGTAAGAAAAAAATAAAATTCAAAGTATTTAATTTGGAAAGACAAAAGGATCATGGCAAAAAAGCCATGAATTCTATGTGTTTCTTTCCCCTAGCTCTAGAGTTCCACAATTCTCAGTGATTGGTGAACTTGGTCTTGGCTGGATGTTCTTGCTTATATTCTGGGGATGGGGCCTGTTGCTGTGATTCTCAAATGTCTTTGCCTGAGGTGGAATTTACCGTCCTTGCCAGGGGCCAGGCTAAGTAATCAGCTCAGGTTCGCTCTTGGGAGCTTTTGTTCCCTGAACGCTTTCCATACAGCTTTGGAGGATGGGAATGTCAATGGCGGCCTCCCAGTCTTTGACCCAGAGGGGTGGAGAGCTCTGGATCTCACTCCTCAGTGCGTCCTCAGAGAAAAGCAGTCAGTCTCTCCTGTCTCCCTGGTCTCCAGCTGCACTCCAAGCTCACCCAGCCTGTGAGTGAGCATTTTTATCTCTGGCACCCAGCCCTGTTTAGAATCTCCAAACCCAGCAGATTCCTGCAGCATGCTCCTGTGCCACTCCTCCCGGAGGAGGAAGGAGGGCGTCTCTCCAGATCAGCCACTTGCGGAGTCCCTGCTCAAGGAGCAGTGGCCCGAATGTGCTTTGGATCACAGCCCAAGGTAACGCCAAGCTGAGAGAGACAGCTCCTCAGCTTGGTTCCGTCTCTCCAGTAGGCTTCTCCTCTCTGATACCTGGCAGCTCTGTCACTCTCAGACACCCCTTGACTTTTTGTGTCCCTGTGGGTCCTGAGACCACACTGTCCCCATGAGGGCTTCAGTCCCCGCTTAGCCTCTGGGGCAACGTCCCTCAGTGGAGTAGACTTCTTTTTTTTTTTAAGATTTTATTTATTTGACACAGAGGGATCAGATCACAAGTAGGCTGAAAGGCAGGCAGAGAGAGAGAGGAAGAAGCAGGCTCCCCGCTGAGCAGAGAGCCCGACGAGGGCCTCAATCTCAGGACCCTGAGATCACGACCTGAGCCAAAGGCAGAGGCTTTAACCCACTGAGCCACCCAGGCCCCGTGGAGTAGACTTCTAAAAGTTCCAATGTTGTGCTCCGTTGCTCTCTCACTTGCCAGGAATCAGCCCCTCCTCCTGGGCTTTATCTTCCCGTCGCTTCAGATTCACTTCTCCGCACATCCTACCTTCTGGAAAGTGGTCTATTTTCTGTTCCTAGAGTTGCTGCTCTTCTTCTCTTTGATCTCCTGTTGAATTTGTAGTTGTTCAGAATGGTTTGATAACTATCTGGGTGAATTTCTGGGACCTGATGGTAATCAGTTTCCTACTCCTCCACCATCTTGCTCCTCCTTTTTTAATAATGTTTTTAATAATGCAAATAATGCTTGAAAACCTGATTAAGACTAGTATGTTTTCCCTGCGTTTAATGTGAACATCTGAGAGAGAAATACTCAATTCCTCTTTGATTATATTGGCTGTTCTCAGGATACAAATTTGGTCAGGCCCTCTAAAGGCAACATAGAAGTTCTAGCTTTGACAGTGGTTTCTAAACTAAGTGTTTAAACTTATGATGTAAATTTGTCCCACTTTCTAGTGCATCTTTCTCACTGGCATTACCCCTTTTGTTATATAATAAAAGTTACAACATCTCTTGTTCTGGCAGTATTATCACCATTCTTTACATCTTCCAACAGAGATGTTTCTAAAGTCATCTTTGTTGTTTCCTTTTTGTCATCTTTTCTATGAGATGCCCATCATGCTTGATCATATGGTGTTAGGGTTGTATATAGTTAAGGACCAATAATACATCCATCCACATCTTGGCTAGTACATGAAATCTATCATGCAAAGTATCTAACAAACCTTAATTTCTTTTAAAATAACTTTATCTGATACTAGATTTTACTCTTTTTTTCTTCATTGCCTTCAATTACTGGTACTACTTCTTCACTTCTGGCTCTCTTTACCTCATACATAGATGACGTAATTACCTACTTTTTACATGCACTTTCTATTTTAGCCATGCTGAACTGTTTGTAATTCCTGGAGATGTTTCTCATACCCCATTAATTTCAGGCTCTTTTGTCTCAAAATCCTCTTACACACTACCGTCACAGTGGTCATTCTTTTTAGAAAAATTTTAAATTTATTTTTCACACTGGTCATTCTTTAACCTTCAGTTGCACTTGTCTTTTGGCTGCTCAAGAGCCTACAATGACTAATAAAAACCCAACTCTATATTTCAGGCAGCTTCCTCCACAATCTAATCTTAGTCTCCTATCCAACCTTCTGTCTTACAGAGAAAGGTAATAATGACAGAAGCCAAAGAAATATTAGTAGTTGGTAAAAGAAAAAATCCACTAGTAAGTTCTAAGGAGAGCCTAGGACTCTCAGGAAGAGAGACCTGAAATAATCTTTGGTATCTTTTTGGATATACAGTTTTTCCAAACTAAGATATGCTCTAGAATGAAAGTGACAGCTTAATTATTGGAATAGTGACTCTTGGCCAAACTTGGATCAGGGACAAGGTTACCCTGACATGCTAGTTTAAAATTATGATTGTTTTGACAGGCATATTACCTGAGTGTAGTACGGGGAGCCACCAAATTAAGCCAATATCCTTGCTCTTCAGATCAGTGATTTTTTCTTCCTGAGACTACACCTTATAGTATACCAAGGTTTAAGTTGTTTTCAATGTTATCCTGTCATCATTTACAAGTATCCATAGTTTTTACTCAACTCGTCCCCCCCCAGGCCCACCTCCAGCCCTGCCCTACTTGAACCACCTTTTAGCAATGAAACATCTAATTTGACCTTGTTATTTATCCAATCTAAGCAAATCATAAACATTTTTTTCCTTATAAGTATTATCTTCGGAGATAATCAAGTATATTTGATGTCTCTAACAACCCTAATCAGGGGAGATGCCAGGGCCAACTTTGGTCAACAGAATGACAGGTGGGAGTTTGTTTTTGTTCTGGCTTTTGGACTCTAAAATGGTCTTAGGAGATGACCTCAATTCTGAGATTTGGCTCCCAAAAGACTGTGAGAAAAACTTTGAAAACACACAAACAAGAATAGCTGTCTATTAATCTAAATTTGGGACTTTACACTACTGATTGCATTTTATTGGCATAAAGAAAATTATGAATCTTACTTGGGAAAAGGACTCACTTATTTGGGTCATTAAGTATCCAAAGAACCAAAATAGTCTCCATTAGGAGAGAGATATACATTCTATAAGGAACAAGAAGTTAATGTGGAAATTTACACTGAGCCTACTTTGTTTTCTACAATATAGGAAAACAGTGAAATAATTCAAAGTTAGAGGAAAAGGAACATGGTTGATTTTAAGATAAGTTGGTTTTAAAAAATGTATGTTTTTGAGAAAGGTAGATATGGGTTATGGTGTCACGGGTTAGCAGAAAATTTCTTTAGTTTATTTCTTGGATAAGCAATGGACTACAGTTGTTTAAAATACCCAAAACTCCATAGTGAGATTATAAACTCACTTTATTTTAAAATTTAGAATTTGAGATGTGCCTGGGTGGCTTAGTCAGTTAAACTGTCTTTGGCTCAAGTCATGATCCCAGGGTCCTGGGATGGAGCCCCCACATTGGGCTCCTTGCTCAGTGGGTAGCCTACTTCTCCCTCTCCCTCTGCCTGCCTCTACCCCTGCTTGTGCTCTCTCTGTCAAATACATAAATAAAATCTAAAAAGAAATAATGTTTAGAATTTGAAGAAACATCCAATTAGAAAATACTTAGATTTAAGAACAATCTTAAGGAAAAATGTGGTCATTGATTTTAAATGTTTCCAAAAGACGAAGGAGAATGAAGTTCATAAAATGGTGATTGGATTTGGTAATTAGGAGGCCAGTGGTGACCTTAGAGAATATATTTACAATAGAATATTGAGTTTAGAACAAATATACTAGGGTTAAAACTTTTAATCAGCCTTTTTGGTCTCCATTTAGGTAATCATTATCCATAAAAAGAGAAAAAGGATGAAAGAAGATATATTAGTTTTCTATTGTTGTATAACAAATTATCATAAACTTAAAACAACATCCACTTATTTTCTCTTAGTTACCATGGTTCAGGAATTCAGGTTTGAGTTATCTGGATCTTCTGCTTAGGGTCTTACACAGCTGCAATCAAGTTGTCAGCCAGAACTCTGACCTCACTGGAGGCTAGGGATACTTTTCCAAGATCACTGGTTGTTGGTAGAATTTACTCCTTGTTTTTATATGACTGAGGCCCTGTTTTCTTGCTGACTGTTGGCCAGGAACCACTCCCAGCCCCTAGAGGTCACCCTCAGGCCCATGACATAAAACCCCCTTCTCTCACAACATGCTTATTTGATTTTCTTTCTTCCAGGATATCAGGGGAGTAATCTCTCTCTTCAATTCTTTCTGAATTCTTTTTATGAACTTTAATCCTTTTGTGGGAGGTGGGGGCTGATCTTCTTTTAAAGGGTTCACCTGATTAAATAATGCCACCCAGGATAACTTCTTGTTTGGTTAACTGAAAACCAACTGATTGGTACACTAACATATGCGTGAAATTCCCTATATTTGTAGTCCTATCCACACTCAAGGGACTTGATTTGTAGGGCTTGTTCACAAGGGCGAAAGAATCCTGGAGCCATCTTTGAATTCCACCTTCCAAAGAAGAAATGTCTACGAGGGATTTTGCTAGGGTGGAAAGTGTAGTCTAAAGGCAATCTAGAAAAATCTACAAAAAAGTGACAGCCATAGGAGTGTGGATTTATACATAGAAATGCAAGGATAATTCTTTAAAGTTCTTCATTAAAGTGGGTGTTAATTTCATCTCAGACATTTTTTTTCCCGGTAAGGTGGTAGTGAAACAGTTTTAGTCTGCATATAAATGCTCTAACAGAAAAAGATGATCAGAAATCTTTGCCTAGAGTCCAGGTGAAGTCTCCTGACTAACTTAGAGGAAAAGCTAGGAATGAAACTGAAGGCTTCCAGATAAAAGCAAGATTTTTTGGTATGGAAAGAAGCTCTTTTAAAAAGGCACAACAGTGGGGAAATAGATCATCCAGTTGTTTAATATTCAGTAACCTTTAGTGTGAAGGAACAGACTATGCCTTATTCCCATAAATGTTACAGAACAGTAATGCAGTTACATTCTTCTCAGGAATGTATACATTTTTGAGACTTTGGCAAGTACATCCCCAGGTATCTACTCTTAGCAAATAGAGTGAATTGGAAATGGTCTATGACTATGCAAGTAAATGGCAGATGAAAATTTAACTAAATTTAATTTAATTGAGCAAAGCTCTTCTGGTTTTAATTATTTGATTAATGGCTTATTATTTGTCATGAATAGAATAAAATGAAATGTCTGCTGAGTCATCTCTAAATTACCTCAAACTATTAAATATTCAGCTAAACTTACTGAGGTTAAACAGAAATTTTTGAAGGATAGGGTTAGAAACGGAATCTCTAAGTTTAACTTTTATATTTCTATATCTATAAAGATTGATAAAAATACAATATCAGTTTGTAGAAATACTAAATGAGGAGCAGGAAGATGGCAGCTGAGTAAGAGGGCCCTAGGATTGCCTTGTCCCACAAACACAACTAGATAGCTCTCAAATCATCCTAAATACTCCAGAAATTTCCCTGAAGATAGACAGAAAAAACCCTGTGGAAAAAAAGGGAGAGGAAACACCATATTGAAGAAGGCAGGAAGTGCTGAGAGGTAGTTTAAGGAAGAAATAGATTGTAGGTGTTGTGAAAGAGAAGGAGCCATGGTCCTTGGAGAAGGGCAAGAGAGAGATGAACACACAAGGAAATGTGCAAGAAAAGTACTTCCCCAAAGTCATTGGTGTGGAAAACAAGAGTGGCTAAATTTCATGAGTTTTTACAACCAGTAAGGCTTAAAGCCTAGAATTTTAAAGGTCAGCATGCTTGGCTGGGATAGAGCCCTGAAGGCACTACACTACTCCTGCAGAGAAGACAGGCAAACAACTTGGGGTCAGGTGGGGCAGACAGGGTTGAAACAGCAATCTAAAGAGTGCAAAGAGCACTTGGGGCACACAGTGGGGAGATTATTTTTTCTTCTCAGAGCACATCATTGAGATGCAGCATTCATGGAGACAAATCTCAGGGAAAAAAGAGCTGTCTGGCAACATTTCCTTCCCCCATCCCTCAGCATAAACACAGAGCCACCTATAGGAAATAGCACAGCACCAGCACTGGCTGCCTAAATTGCTTACATCAAGCTCCATTCCCCTGTGCTCTTGTGGAACTGCCCTTCTTGGTCATGCTTTCCTCAGTCCCAGTGCGGAAGGTCCCTCCACCAGAAGACTAGCATAAATCCCTCCCCACACCATTTTCCAGACCAGAGAATTTTGCAAGGCTTCAGTTCCAGTAGAGGTGGTGACAGGTCTCATTTCACAAGCAAACCAGAGCACACCTAGCTAAAATTTTCCACAAAGGCCAGGGACAAAACAATGCCCACAGCAGTCAAGGAAAACCTCTGCAGATGACAGGCTTGAAGGATAGAGAAGCCAGAACAGAACAGCAGAGAAGAGGCAACACACACTGGAGGCACTTCCTGAAGCACCAGGCCCTGGGCACTACACGATCTCTTTTTCATAAGGCCATTACTTTCAGAAGCAGGAGATATAACTGTTTTTTCTAACAGAAAAGAAAGTAGAGACTGGGACAAAATGTGAAAACAGAGGAATTTGTTCCAAAAGAAAGAACAAGATAAGGCCATTGTGAGAGATCTAAGCAAAACAAATATAAGTAAAATGTCTGATGGAGAACTTAAAGCAATGGTCATAAAGATACTCACTGGGCTTGAGAAAAGAAGACATCAGAGAGATCTTTACATGGAGATTAAAGAGTTAAAAAAGAATCAAAGAGATGAAGAGTGCAACAAATGAGATTAGAAAGAAGTTACATGGAATGAACAGCAGGCTAGAATAGGCAGAGAAACAAATTAATGACCCAGATAAAGTAATGGAAAGCAATGAAACTGAACAAAAAGGAGAAAGAAGAATTATGCAAAATGAACATAAGCTTAGGAAACTCAATGACTCCATCAAATGTAGTAACATTTGTGTTATAGGAATCCCAAAAGAAGAAAGAGAAAAAGGGGCAGAAAATTTATTTGAAGAAATAACAACTGAAAACCTTTTCTAATCTGGGGAAGGAAAAAAACATCCAGATCCAAGAGACACAGAGAACTCCCACCAGAATCAACAAGGTTAATGCCAAGACATATTGTAATTAAATTTGAAAAGTGATAAAGAAAAAAATCTTAAAAGCAGCAGGATGAAAGAATTCCTCAACTTACAAGGAAAGACCCATAAGGCTAGCTGGAGATCTATCAACAGAAACTTGGCAAGCCAGAAGACAGTGGCATGATATATTCCAAGTGTCGAATGGGAAAAGTCTGTAGCCAAGCATCCTCTATCCAGCAAGGCTATCATTCAGAATAGAAGGAGAGATAAAGAGTTTCCCAGACAAAATCTAAAAAAGTTTGTGACCACTTAAACCAGCGCAGCAAGAAATATTAAAGCGGGTTCTTTGGTGGAAAGGAGAGACCGAAGGTGACAATATAAAGGCAGGAAACACAAAAGCAGTAAAAACAAATATTTCTGTAAAAATCAGTCAAGGAACTCACACAAAAAAAGGATATAAAATATAATAACATACACCAAAATTGTGACAAGGAAAGGAAAAAGGAATGGGTTCAAATTTGAATGACCATCAACTTAATATGGACTGATATGTACGGAAGTAGTTATATGCATACATAATGGTAACCATATATCAAAAACCACTAATAGATATGCAAAGAATAAAGAGAAAGAAATCCAAATATATCACTAAAGAAAACCAGGAAATATGAGAGAAAGACAAGAAGTGAACAGAGAAAAGAAAGCACAAAAAAGTAATAAAATGGCAAAAAATACCTATCAATAATTACTTTGATGTAAATGGATTAACACGCCAGTCAAAAAACATAGGGTGTCACAATGGCTAAAAAACAAGACCCAAGTATATGCTGCCAACAAAAGACTCATATTAATTAATTAATTAGTTAATTAATTAATTAAATAAGTTAATCACCATACAGTACATCATTAGTTTTTTACGTAGTGTTCCATGATTCATTGTTTGCATAAAACACCCAGTGTTCCATGCAATACATGCCCTCCTTAATACCCATCGCCAGACTAACCCATCCCCCCTCCCTCCCCTCTAAAACCCTCAGTTTGTTTCTCAGATTCCATAGTCCCTCATGGTTTGTTTCCCCCTCCAACTTCTGCCCCCTTCATTTTTCCCTTCCTTCTAATGTCCTCCATGCTATTCCTTATGTTCCACAAATAAGTGGGACCATATGATAATTGACTTTCTCAGCTTGACTTATTTCACTTAGCATAATCTCTTCCAGCCCCATCCATGTTGATGCAAAAGTTGGGTATTCATCCTTTCTGATGGCTGAGTAATATTCCACTGTGTATATGGACCACATCTTCTCTATCCATTCATCTGTTGAAGGGCATCTTGGCTCTTTCCACAGCTTGGCTATTGTGGACATTGATGCTATGAACATTGGGGTGCATATGGCCCTTCTTTTTTTTTTAAGATTTTATTTATTTCACAGAGGGAGAGAGATCACAAGGAGGCAGAGGCAGGCAGAGAGAGAGAGAGGGGGAAGAAGGCTTNAGCAGGGCTTCCCACTGAGCAGGGAGCCCGATGCGGGCCTTGATCTCAGGACCCTGAGATCATGACCTGAGCCGAAAGCAGAGGCTTTAACCCACTGAGCCACCCAGGCACCCTGGCCCTTCTTTTCACTACATTTTTATCTTTAGGGTAAATACCCAGCAGTGCAATTCCTAGGTCATAGGTAGTTCTCTTTTTAATCTTCTGAGGAACCTCCATATTTTCCAAAGTGGCTGTACCAACTTGCATTCTGTCTCAAACATTTGTTGTTTCTTGCCTTGTCAGTTTCTGCTATTCTGACTGGTGTAAGGTGGTATCTCAATGTGGTTTTGATTTGAATTACCTTGATGACTAATGATGATGAACATTTTTTCATGTGTCTGTTAGCCATTTGTATGTCTTCTTTGGAGAAGTGTCTGTTCATGTCTTCTGCCAATTTTTTGACTTAAATTATTTGTTTTTTTGGGTATTGAGTTTGAGAAGTTCTTTATAGATCTTGGACATCAACCCTTTGTCAGTGGTGTCATTTGCAAATATCTTCTCCCATTCTGTGGGTCACCTTTTTGTTTTGTTTACTGTTTCCTTTGCTGTGCAGAAACTTTTTATCTTGATGAAGTCTCAAAAGTTCATTTTCACTTTTGCTTCCCTTGCCTTTAGAGACATGTCTTGCAAAAGACTCATTTTAGACCTAAAGACACTTTCAGATTAAAAGTGAGGGAATGGAGAAAATATGCAAATGGATGCGAAAAGAAAGCAGGAATAGCAATACTTCTATTGGACAAAATAGAGTTCAAAACAAAGACTGTAACAAGACCAAAAAAATGAAAGGCAGTATGTAATAATCAAGGGGACAATCCAACCAGAAGATAAAACATTTGTAAGTACTTATGCACCCAGTATGGGAACACCAGGACATGTAAAACAATTAAAAACAAACATAAAGGAACTCATTGATAATAACATAATCATAATAGGGGACCCTAGCATCCTATTTACATCAAGGGGCAGGTCATCTAAGCATAAAATCAACAAAAAAAGAGTTGTTTTAAATGACACATTGGACCTGATGGACTTAATAGATACATTCAGAACATTCCATTCTAAAAGTGCAGAATACACATGATTTTCAAGTATACACAGAACATTCCCCATAATACAACACATATTAGCCCAAAACACAAGGGTCAACAAATTAAAAAATATCACACTTATACCATACATCTCTTCTGACAAGAATGCTATGAAACTAGAAGTCAACCACAAGAAAAAAGTTTGGAAAGACCACAAATAGATGTAGGTTAACAGCATACTACCAAACAATGAACGGATCAACCAGGAAATCAAAGAAGAAATTAAAAGTACACAGAAACAAATGAAAATCAAAGCACAATGATCCAAAACTTTTTGGATGCAGCAAAAGCAGTTCTAAGCAGGAAATTTGTAGCAATATAGACCTATCTACAGAAACAAAAAAAATATAAAATAAACAACCTAAACTTATATGTAAAGGAGCTAGAAAAAGAAAAACACACAAAGCCTAAAACCAGCAGAAGGAAGGAAATAATAAAGATTAGAGCAGAAATAAATGATATGGAAAATAAAGGAACAATAGAACAGATCAATGAAACTAGGAGCTGGTTCTTTGAAACAATTAATAAAATTGATAAAATTCTACACAGACTTATCAAGAAAAAAAAAGAAAGGACTCAAATAAACTCAGAATGGGAGGATAAATAACAACTAACACTACAGAAATACAATCAGAATATTATGAAAACTATATTCCAAAAAATGGTATAACCTGGAAGAAATGAATAAAGTCCTAGAAACATAAAAACCACCAAAACTGAAACAGGAAAAATAGAAAAACGTAGAGACTGAAAATCAGCAAAGAAATTGAACTCCCAAGAAACAAAACCCCGGGAGCAGATGGTTTCACAGGTGAATTCTACCAAACATATAAAGAAGAGTGAATTTTTATTCTTCTCAAAATATTCCAAAAAATGGAGAATAAAAGAAAACTTACAAATTCATTCTGTGAGGTCAACATTACCCTGTTACCAAAACCAGATAAAGACACCACTAAAAGGAAACTAAATGATGAGAGCTAAATGAACTAAATGAAGCAAACTAAAATGAACATAGATGCAAAAATCCTCAATAAAATACTAGCAAACTAAATCCAAGAATACATTAAAAAAATCATTCACCATGATCAAGTGGGATTTATTCCTGGGTTGTAAGGATGGTTTAGTATTTATATATCTATCAACAGGATACATCACATTAAGAACATACCTCACCATAATAAAGGTCATGTATGAAAAACCCTCAGCTAGTATCACCTTCAATAGGGGAACACCTGAGAGCTTTCCTCCTAAGGTCAGGAACAAGAGAGAGATATCCCCTCTTACTACTTTAATTCAACATAGTAATGGAAGTCCTAGGCATAGTAATCAGAAAACAAAACAAAAAAAAGCATTGTAATTGGCAAGGAAGAAGTAAAACTTTATTTGCAGATGACCTAATACTCTATATGGAAATCTTAACTCAAAAAACTGCTAGGTCTCATAAATGAATTCAGTAAAGTCACAGGATACAAAATCAATGAACAGAAGTCTGTTTCATTTCTATATAGCAATAATGAAACAGCTAAAAGAGAGATTAAGGAGCCAATTTCACTTTTGATTGCACCAAAAACTATAAGATACCTAAGAATAAACCTAACCAAAGAAGTGAAAAATCTGTACTCTGAAAACTGCAAATACTTATGAAAGAAATTGAAGATGACACAAAGAAATGGAAGGCATTTCATGCTCATGGATTGGAAAAGAAATACTGTTAAAATGTCTATATTACTCAAAACAATCCACACATTTAATGAAATCCCTATCAAAATACCAACAGCGTTTCTAGGGTGCCTGGGAGGCTCAGTTGGTTAAGCGTCTGACTCTTAATTTAGGTTCTGGTCATGATCTCAGGATTGTAGGATCGAGCCAAGCATTGGGCTCCACACTTAGTGGGGGGTCTGCTTGAGATTCTCTATCTTTCCCTCCCCCCTCCACTGCTCATGCTCTCTCTTTCTAAAATAAATAAATCTTAAAAAAAATACCAGTAGCATTTTTTACAAAACTAGAACAAACACTCCCACAATTTGTGTGGAAACACAAAAGACCCTGAATAGCCACAGAAACCTTGAAAAAGAAAAGCAAATCCAGAGGCATGACAATTCCATACTTAAAGCTATATTACAAAACTGTAGTAATCAAAACAGTATGGTACTGGCACAAAAATAGACAAATAGATGAATAGAATAGAATGGAAAACCCAGAAGCAAACCCACAATTATATGGTCAATTGATCTTGGAGAAAGCAGCAAAGAATATCCAATGGAGAAAAGACAGTCTCTTCAAAAAATGGTGTTGAGAAAAATGGACAGTAACACGCAAAAGAATGCAACTGGACCTCTTTATTACACCATACACACAAATAAGTTCAAAATGAATGAAAGACCTAACTGTAAGACCTCAAACCATAAAAATCTTAGAAGATAACAGAGCAGTAACTTCTTTCACATTGGCCATAGTACCTTCTTTCTAGATATGTTTTCTCAGGCAAGGGAAATAACATCACGAATAAACTGTTGGGACTACATAAAAATAAAAATCTTCTGTACAGCAAAGGAAATAATCAACAAAATTAAAAGGCAATGTGTGGAATGGGAGAAGATATTTTCAAATGACATATCTGATAATAAAAGTCAACACCTCCAAAATGAATAATCCAACTAAAAAGTGGGCAGAAGATATGAATAGATATTTTTCCAAAGAACACATACATATAGCCAACAGGCACATGAAAAGATGCTCACCATCACTTATCAACAGGGTGATGCAAATCAAAATTACATTACAATGAGATATCACTTCACACCTGTCAGAATGGTTAAAATCAAGAACACAAGAAACAATAGATATTGGTGAAGATGTGGAGAATTGGGGAACCCTCTTGCCCTCTTACTGGGAATGCAAACTGTTTTCAGCAACTGTGGAGAACAGTGAGGAGGTTCCTCAAAAAGTGAAAAATAGAAATACTCTATGATCCCATAATCTCACTAAAAGGTATTTACCCAAAAGATGCAAAAATACTAATTTACGATGAGGGTTTGTGCTTTGGTGAATGCTGTGAAAGATGTAAGCCTGATGATTCACAGACCTGTACCCCTTGGGCAAGGAATAAAAATAAAATTAAAAAAAAAAGAACAAACAAGATTTGCAATAAAAAAAACTAATTTAAAGGGAAATAGGCACCTGATGTTTATAACAGCATTATCTACAATAGCCAAATTATGTAAATAAAAAATTTATGGGAACAGCCCAAAAACTTATGATCAATGAATGGATAAGAAAGATGTGGTATATATATTCAATGGAATATTACTCAGCCATAAAAAATGAAATCTTGCCATTTGCAAGTACATGATGGAGCTAGAGAGTATTATGCTAAATGAAATAAGCCAAAGAAAGACAAATACCATATTATTTCACTCATATGTGGAATTTAAGAAACAAAACAAATGAACAAAGGGAAAAAAGTGAGAGGCAAACCAAGAAACAGACTCTTAACTATAGGGGATAAACTAATGATTACCAGAGGGGAGTTGGATGGGGGGGATGGGTTAAATACGTGAGGGAGATTAGGGAATGCACTTGTGATGTCACCAGGAGATATGTGGAGGTGTTGAATCACTGTATTGTACACTTGAAACTAATATTACACTGTGTGTTAGCTAACTGGAATTTAAATAAAAACAAAAATTAAATAAGAAAATATATTAAGTACTAGATGTATTAAGAGGAAATTAAGCTTTGTAAAGAGAAGAGCCCACTAGACTGATTTAAAACTCTAAATTCTATCCTTCATAACACACTCAATAATAAAGCATAAAAGTAACTATATAATGTACTACTTTATGCCTAACATTGTATACAATTTATTAAAAATATATTCTAAACCTCTATTATTTCTATTTATGTACTTGGCTCAGCTCTTCTCACCTGAAGGTTTTAGGGCAGGTACCATGACTTTCTCATCTTTGTTTTCTCAGCAAGCTTAGCGCAGAGTTTGGACATAGTAAGCCCTCAAAGGTGTTAATGATTAGTATTGAATTGGCAGGAATATGTTTGAGAATGATAATTGATCTGTGTTGGCCTGAGACTAATATAAGCCACATCTCACAGGTTTGGCCTTGGTCTACCACTGTTACTGATATCCTCAATAATAGGCAAAGAAAGAGAATTATTATTTTATGCAGATGTTACCACTTTACAGGTAGGGGTTAGAATCCTAAATCACTTTGAAAAATTAAATGTGTTAGAAGAGGTAACTAAGGTGAATGCCTAATATATCTGTGTAGTTTCTTCCTTTCTCTCTTTCTTTCCCTCCTTTCCTCCCTCCCTTTCTCTTTCTTTCTTTCTTTCTTTCTTTCTTTCTTTCTTTCTTTCTTTCTTTCTTTCTTTCTTTCTTTCTTTCTTTCTTTCTTTCTTCTTTCTTACTTCTTTTTCTTTCTTTCTTTCTTCTTTCTTTCTTNTGAATGCCTAATATATCTGTGTAGTTTCTTCCTTTCTCTCTTTCTTTCCCTCCTTTCCTCCCTCCCTTTCTCTTTCTTTCTTTCTTTCTTTCTTTCTTTCTTTCTTTCTTTCTTTCTTTCTTTCTTCCTTCCTTCCTTCCTTCCTTCCTTCCTTCCTTCCTTCCTTCTTTCTTTCATTTTTTAAAATTCAGATTAGTTAACATATAGTGTAATAGTAATTTCAGAAGTAAAGTAGAATTTAGTGGTTCATCATTTACATATAACATCCAGTGCTCAACACAACAAATGTCCTCCTTAATGCCCACCACCCACTTAGCCCATATCCTCATGCCTACCTACCCTCCAACAACCCCGAGTTTATTCTCTATAGTTAAGAGTCTTTTTTATGGTTTGCCTCTCTTATTTTTTTCTATGTTCATGTTTAATTTCTTAAATTCCACATGTAAGTGAAATCATATGGCATTTGTCTTATTTTGCTTAGCATATTTCATTTAGCTTATTACACATTTCACTTAGCATAATACACTCTCTAGCCCCATCCATGATGTTTCAAATGGCAAAAATTTATTCTTTTTTATGGCTGAGTGATATATTCCATATATACATATATGGCATTCCAAATATATACATGCCAAGACTTTTTTTGACTTTTTTATCCATCCACCAGTTGTTGGACGCTTGGGCTCTTTCCATAATTTGGCTATTGTTAATAATGCTGCTATAGACAGTGGGGTTCTTTAATCAGTATTTTGTATCCTTTGGGTAAATGCCTAGTAGTGCAATTCCTGGATCATAGGGCAGTTCTCATTTTAACTTTATGAAGAACCTCCACACAATTCTTCACACTGGCTGAACCAGTTTGCATTCCCAACAAAAGGTGTAGGAGGGTTCGCCTCCCTCTGTATCCTCACTAACATCTGTTGTTTCCTGTGTTTGTGATTTTAGCTATTCTGACAGGTGCTAGGTGATACATCATTGTAGTTTTGATTTGTACTTCCCTGATGATGAGTGATGGACATCTTTTCATGTGTCTGATAGCCATTATGTCTTCTTCAGAAAAATGTCTATTCATGTCTTCTGCCTCTTTCTTAACTGGATTATTTTGGTTTTTTTGGGTTTTTTTAAAAAAGATTTTATTTATTTATTTGACAGAGAGAGATTACAGGTAGGCAGGGAGGCAGATGGAGAGAGAGGAGGAAGCAGGCTCCCCGCTGAGCAGGCAGCCCGCGGGGCTCAATCCCAGGACCCTGAGATCATGGCCTGAGCTGAAGGCAGAGGCTTTAACCCACTGAGCCACCCAGGCGCCCTGTTGTTGTTGTTTTTTTTTTTTTTTTGGCAGGGGGTGTTTGATAAGAACCTTACAGATTTTGGATACTAACCTTTTATCAGATATGTCATTTGCAAACATCTCCTTCTATTCCAAAGTTTGCCTTTTTTGTTGATGTTCTCCTTCGCTGTGAAGAAGCTTTTTATCTTGATGAAGTCTGAATAGTTCACTTTTGCCTTTATTTCCCCTACTTCAGGAGACATATCTAGTAAAAAGTTGCTACAGCTAATGTCAAAGAGGTTACTGCCTGTGTTCTCCTCTAGGATATTATTGATGATGTCCTATTTCACATTTTGGTCCTTCATCCATTTTGAGTTTATTTGTGTGTATGGTGTAAGAAAGTGGTCCAGTTTCTTTCTTTTTTGTATTTTTTGTGTTTTTTTTGCATGTTGCTGTCCATTTTTCCCAACACCATTTGTTGAAGAGACAGTTTTTTTTCCCCATTGGACATTCTTTTCTACTTTGTCAAAGATTAGTTTACCATAGAGTTGAAGGTCCATTTCTGGGTTCTCTATTCTGTTCCGTTGATCTATGTGTGTTTTTGTGCCAGTACCATACTGTCTTGATGATTACAGCTTTGTAATGCAGCTTTGT
>LNAC01001149.1:108425-141414 GCA_002007465.1 Ailurus styani | reverse complement strand
TTTTTTTTTTTTGGCAGGGGGTGTTTGATAAGAACCTTACAGATTTTGGATACTAACCTTTTATCAGATATGTCATTTGCAAACATCTCCTTCTATTCCAAAGTTTGCCTTTTTTGTTGATGTTCTCCTTCGCTGTGAAGAGGCTTTTTATCTTAATGAAGTCTGAATAGTTCATTTTTGCCTTTATTTCCCCTACTTCAGGAGACATATCTAGTAAAAAGTTGCTACAGCTAATGTCAAAGAGGTTACTGCCTGTGTTCTCCTCTAGGATATTATTGATGATGTCCTATTTCACATTTTGGTCCTTCATCCATTTTGAGTTTATTTGTGTGTATGGTGTAAGAAAGTGGTCCAGGTTCTTTCTTTTTTGTATTTTTTGTTTTTTTTTTTTGCATGTTGCTGTCCATTTTCCCAACACCATTTGTTGAAGAGACAGTTATTTTTCCCCATTGGACATTCTTTTCTACTTTGTCAAAGATTAGTTTACCATAGAGTTGAAGGTCCATTTCTGGGTTCTCTATTCTGTTCCGTTGATCTATGTGTGTTTTTGTGCCAGTACCATACTGTCTTGATGATTACAGCTTTGTAATGCAGCTTTGTAATATAATGTGAAGTCTCACTATTGTCATACCTCCAGCTTTACTTTCCTTTTTCAAGATTGCTTTGGCTATTTGGAGTCTTTCATGGTGCCATACAAATTTTAGGATTGTTCCAGCTCTGTGAAAAATGATGGTGGTATTTTGACAGAGATTGCATTAATTGTGTACATTGCTTTGAATCGTATAGACATTTATACAGTATTTGTTCTTGCAATCCATGAGCATGGAATGTTTTTCCATTTCTTTATGTTATGAAGGAAATTGAAGATAAACACACAAAAAAATGGAACTTCTTTCATAGTGTTCTAAAGTTTTCAGTACAGGTCTTTTACATCTTTGGTTTGACTTATTCTTAGATATCTCTTGATTTTTGCTGCAATTGTAAATGGGATCAATTCTTTGATTTTTCTTTCTATTGCTTCATTATTGCTATGTCGAAATGCAATGGTTTTCTGTATGTTGATTTTGTATCCTATGACTTTACTGAATTTTCTAACAATTTTTTGGTAGAGTCTTTCAGGTTTTCTACATTGAGTATCATGTTGTCTGTAAATAGTGAAAGTTTGGTTTCTTCCTTGCAAATTTGGATGTCTTTTATTTCTTTTTGTTGTCTGATTGCTGGGGCTAGAACTTCCAGTATTATGTCAACTAATCAAGGTGAGAGTGGACATCCTTGTCTTGTTCCTGACCATAGCGTAAAAACTCTTTCTCCCCATTAAGGATGATATTAGCTGTGGGTCTTTCATATATGGCCTTTATGATGTTGACATTTATTCTATTTCTACTTTATTGAGGGATTTTATCAAGAATGAAAGCTGTACTTTATCTAGTGCTTTTTCTACAACTATTGAGAGGATCATATGTTTCTTTTTTTTTTTTAGGACTTGAAGTGGGTATTTATTTATTTATTTATTTATTTTTAATTTTTTATTTAACTTTATTTTTTTCAGTGTTCCAAGATTCATTGTTTATGTATATGTTTCTTATCCTTTATTTTATTAATGTGGTGTATCACATTGATTGATTTGGGAATATTGAACCATGCTTGCAGCCCACGGATAAATTCCACTTGATTGTGGTGACTAATTCTTTTTTATTTTGAATTCTTTTAATGTACTGTTGGATTCAATTTGCTAGTATTTTGTTGAGAATTTTTGCATCCATGTTCACCAGAGATACTGGCCTTTAATTGTCTTTTGAGTAGGGTCTTTGGTTTTGGAATCAAGGTAATGCTGACCTCATAGAAGGAGACTGGAAGTTTTTCTTCCATTTTTATTTTTTGGAAGTGTTTGAGAAGAATAGATATTAACTCTTTTTTAAATGTATGGTAGAATTCCCCTGGGAAACTATCTGGCTCTGGACTTTTGGTTTTTGGGAGATTTTTGATTACTGATTCAATTTCTTTGGTGATTATCAGTATGCTCCAGTTTTCTATTTCTTCGTGTTTCAGCTTTGGTAGTTAATATGTTCCTAGGAATTTGTTCATTTCTTCCTTATTGCCCATTTTGTTGATATATATTTTTCATAATATTATCTTATAATTGTCTGTATTTCCTTGGCGTTGATTGTGCTCTCTTATTCATGATTTTATTTATTTGGATCCTTTCTCTCTCTATCTCTCTCTTTTGATAAGCTTGGCTAAGGTTTATCAATTTTATTAATCCTTAAGAAGAACCACCAACTCCTGGTTTCATTGTTGTATTCTACTTTTTTTTGGTTGTTTTTATATAATTTATTTCTGCTCTAATCTTTGTTATTTCCCTTCTTCTGCTGGTTTTAGGCTTCTTTTTAAAAATCTTTTTATATTTTTTATTCTTTTTCCAGTTCTTTTAGGTGTATGCTTATGTTGTGTATTTGAGATTTTTCTTGCTTCTTGAGGTAGGTCTGTATAGATATATGTTTCCCTCCAAGGACTGCTTTTGCTGCATTCCAAAGGTTTTGTACCATCATGTTTTCATTTTTATTTTTCCACATATTTTTAATTTGTTATTTACTATTCTAGTTGACCCATTCTTTCTTTAGTAGGATGTTCCTTAGTCTCTATGTATCTGTGGTCTTTCCAAATTTTTTCTTGTGGTTGACCTCAAGTTTCATAGCATTGTGGTTGGAAAATATGCATTGTATAAATCTCAATCTTTTTTACTTGTTGAAACTTGATTTGTGACCCAGTATGTTGTCTCTTCTGAAGAATGTCTCATGTGCACTTAAAAAGAATGTTGTCTGCTACTTTAGGATGAAATGTTTTGAGTCTATCTGTTAAGTCCATCTGGCCTAGTGTGTCACTCAAAGCCATTGTTTCCTTGTTGATTTTCTCCTAGATAATCTGTATTTCTATAAGTGGAGTGTTCAAGTCCCCTACTCTTACTGTATTATTATCAATAGTTCTTTTATGTTTATTATTAATTGTTTTACATATTTGGGTTCTCCCAAGTTGAGGGCATAAATACTTACAAATATAAGATCTTGTTAGATAGACCCCTTTATTTTATTATCGTGCCCTCTTCATCTCTTGTTATGGTCTTTGGTTAAAATGTATTTTGTCAGATAAGTATTGCTACTCTGGTTTACTTTTTTTTACGATTTTTAAAAATTTTTTCATTTGACAGAGAGAGAAAGAGATCACAAGTAGGCAGAGAGGCAGGCAGAGGGAGAGGGGGAAGCAGGCTCCCTGCTGATCAGAAAGCCCGATGCGGGGCTCGATCCCAGGACGCTGAGATCATGACCTGAGCCGAAGGCAGAGGTTTAACCCACTGAGCCACCCAGGTGCCCCACTCTGGTTTACTTTTGATGTCCATTTGCAAGGTAAATGTTTCTCCATCCCCTTACTTTCAATCTGGAATTGTCTTTAGGTCTAAAACGAGTCTCTTGGGGTGCCTGGGTGGCTCGGTGGGTTAAAGCCTCTGCCTTCAGCTCAGGTCATGATCTCAAGGTCCTGGGATCGAGCCCTGCATTGGGCTCTCTGCCAATCAGGGAGCCTGTTTCTCCTCTCTCTGCCTGCCTCTCTGCCTACTCGTGATCTCTCTCTCTCTCTGTAAAATAAATGAATTAATCTTTAAAAAAATGAGTCTCTTATAGGCAGGGTGTAGGTGGATCTTGTTTTTTTTTTAAATCCATCTTAACACTCTATGTCTTTTGATTGGAGCATATAGTCCATTTTTATTCAGAGTGATTACTGATAGATGTGAATTTAGTGCCATTTTATTGCTTGTTTTGTTGTTGTTTCCAGAGATTTTCTCTTTTCCTTTAGAGTCTTCTTTGCTTTTGGTCTTTCTTTCCCATTCAAAGAATCCCCTTTAGTATTTATCGTAGGGCTGGGTTAATGGTCTTGGACTCCTTTATTGTTTTGTTGTTGTTTGTTTGTTTGTTTTATTTGACAGAGAGAGAAAGATCACAAGTAGGCAGAGAGGCAGGCAGAGAGAGAGGAGGAGGCAGGCTCCCTGCTGAGCAGAGAGCCCGATGCGGGCCTCCATCCCAGGACCCTGGGATCATGACCTGAGCCGAAGGCAGAGGCTTTAACCCACTGAGCCACCCAGGTGTCCTATTTGTTTGGTTTTTGTCTGGGAAACTATCTTCCTTGTATTCTGCTTGGCAGTTTTTCTGACTAGAGTATTCTTGGCTGCACATTTTTCCCATTCATCACAGTGAATATATCATGCTCTTCTCTTCTGGCCTGGCCAGTTTCCATTGAGAAATCTGCTCTAACCTTATTTGTTTTCCTTTGTAATTTAGGGGCTACTTTTGTCTTGCTGCTGTTAGGATTTTTTTCTTTATCTCTATAATTTGCAAATTTAACTGTAATATATCTTGGTTTGGCCTTCTTTTGTTGATTTTGAGGGGAGTTCTCTCTGCATCTTGGAGTTGGATGTCTGTTTATGTCCCTAGATTAGGGAAGTTTTCAACTCTAATTTCCTCTAATAAAACTTCTGCCCCCTTTTTCCTGTCTTCTTCTTGCTGAATTCCTATGATATGAATGTTACTGTGTTTGATGGAGTCACTGAATAAGTCTACATTCATTATCCAGTATTTTTCTTTCACTCTTCTTTTCAGCTTTACTATTTTCCATACTTTTATCTTCTATATCACTTTTTCATTGCTCTGCTTCTTCGATTCTTATGTTCATTACATCCAGTCAGTTTTGCATCTCAGTTATAGGATTTTGTTTTTTATCTCAACATGACTAATTTTTAGGTCTTTTATATCTATGGTAAGGGACTCCCTGGTGTCTTTTATGTTTTTCTCAAGCCCAGCTAGTATTATTATGATTGTTGCTTTAAATTCTGGATCAGGCATATTACTTATATCTGTTTTGATTTGATCACTTGCCATGACCTGTTTGTGTTCTTTTTTGGGGGGGATGAATTCCTCCATCTTGGTATTTTATCTAGGTCTCTGTATTCCTCTCTGTGTTAGGACACCCTGTTATGTTTCCTCCTCCTGAGAGTAATGGCCTTGAAAAGAAGAGGTCATTTACTGCCCCAGACCTGACACTTCAGGAAATATCTCTGGTGAATGCTGTGTACACTTTGATGCTGTGTTTTGGTTGCCCTTTCCCTCAGGTCAGTCCTCTGAAGAGTTTCTCCTTGCCTGGAGTGGTGAGTGTTTGGACCTCGGTCAGAGTGTGCTGACTTTTAAGTAGGTGTGCTCTGCTCTGCTTTTTAAAAGATCCATGATTTTATCTCCACTAGAGCTGAAGCTTTGTGGAACTCTATGGTCAGTAGACATGCTGCATTCAGGGGTTTTGTGGTGGTCTTCTGGTGGAGTGGCCCCCTGCTCTGGTTCACAGGCACACTTGCCCAGAAAAGTAGCACCTGCAAAGTGCAGGGAACTAGGGCTTGATGCAAGTGGTTTTGGCTGCTATTGTTGGCACTGTGCTGCTTATTGAAGTTAGTTTATGCTGAGGGGCAGAGAAGAGAAATGGCATGAGGCCCCCCCCCATTCTGGGAAGGGGTGTTTACACCTGCCAACGTCTGGGAAGCCCTCCTAGATGAGTGTACATTCTTCCATTATGTATCCCAGGCATCCCTCAGATCCAGGCTTTCACCCTGTCTTTGTCTGAGCTCCCTTTCTGCACGTGTGTTGTATCCCAGGCAGGCAGGCAGGCTGAGTTTTAAAACTCCAAACTTTAGGGACTTAGCATCATGGGGACTCATACTGGTCCTCTGGGGGAGGGTGTCACCATGGTGGGAGTAATACACGTTTGTCCCAGAAGAGCAGCGAGGTGACATCAAAGCACAGGGGCCTGGAGTTTGTCATAAAGCACAGCAAAGAGCCAGTGTCCAGGTTAACTGCCCTCAGTAGGTGTCTTTGCACCTATGCTAGGAGGCAGAGGAGAGTAACGGCTCCTGCTGGCTTTCTTGTCCCCAGAGAGGCAAGGCCACCTCTCCCAGATGCACTGCAAGAAAGGGGAACTATCTCTCTCAGTGTGTTCCAGGGGATTCTCAGATCACATCATCTGCTGTGGACAATCTTCCCTCCTTCTTCACGGGAGTAGTGCTGCACCCTCAGGACTTCATATTAGCCATGCTATGGACCACTAAAACTCCAGGCTTTGAACCTCACTGGTTGTAAAAACTCATGACATCCAGGCCCTCTTGTATTCCCAGTTAATGGCTTTGGAGAAGTGTTTTCCTTGTGTTATTCCCCCCTCCTCTCTCTCTTTCTTTTTTCTCTTTCTCTCCCCCCACCCCATGACCAGTGATCCTTCCCCTCTACAGCACCTGTGATCCATTTCTTCCCCAAATCATGTCTCTGCACCTCCTGCCTTCCAATATATGGCCTATTCTCTCCCTTTAGTTTTGCAGTTTGCTTTGTCAGTCCTCAGTTTGATGTCTTGGGTGTTCAGAATGATTTGATATTTATCCAGTTGTGTTCGAGGGATGAGCAAAACTAGAGTCCTCTTACTCCTCTACCATCTTAGCTCTTGCCCCTAAGTTTGTGTGGTGTCTTAAATATGAGTCAGGAAAAGTACTGTTTTATTGACATTAGAACTAAAAAGGAAGAAGGGAAGGAAAGAAGGAAGGAAGGAAGTAAAAAAGGAAGGAAGGAAGAAAAAGAATGAATGGACTAGATATACATGTGGAAAGCAAGTTTTAATTTGTTCATAAATGAACAGTGAGGAAGTAGCTCTCACTAACACCATCTTGATCATACATTCTCCTTCCTCAGAATCTCCTGATTGCCTATAGGAGCATATATAAATATCTTCCCACTAGTCTGTACTAGATTGCTTCTTCAATCTCTTCTGTTACTGTAAATCTGTTAGCATAATATCAAATTTTCTTCTCTAAACTGTATTCAGTTATTTGCATAATTCTACTAGTGATACTGGGTACTCTTTACAATATGAAACAACAGGACAAAAAGTAACTTAGCAGTGTCCAGTGTTCAGGCTTTCATGAGAATTTGAGACCAGACATGATCACAGAGTCAGTCATATGAGAAAGGACAATATCTATGTTCCCATACAAATGTTAGGTGAAACCCGGTCACTGTAATCAATTCAATAAAAAAGGAAGTACGTGTCTTGATACCAAAAAGAATTCTTTTTAAAAAAAAGATTTTATTTTATTTATTTGACAGAGAGAGATACAGCGAAAGAGGGAACACCAGCAGGGGGAGTGGGAGAGGGAGAAGCAGGCTTTCCCTCAGAGTAGGGAGCCCGATGCGGGGCTTGATCCCAGGACCCTGGGATCATGACCTGAGCTGAAGGCAGACACTTAACTACTGAGCCACCCAGGCACCCCCCAAAAAGAATTCTTAAACAGAGCTACTCCATTGACTGAAACTTCCAGAAATGGCATTAAAATCTGTGATTGAATGACCTAGTTTTATAGAATGTTAGAGGTGGAAAAGCACTTAGGAAGGATCTAATCCAACCCCAGTCCCTTTATGACCCAGAAAGATAAAGTGATTGCCAAAAGCAACACACAGAATCAGTGGCCAAGTCAGCAACACAGAGAATCAGTGGCCAAGTCAGGATGCCTGACTCAGTCCATTGTTCTTTTCAATACACAACGCTGTTGAGTTTCAGATAACACAAGATCTATCACTAAACACTGATATAAGACAAACTCACATACTGGTACAAATCATGACAGTTGAACACACTGTTGTTGTGCAGAAAGCTGCACAAAACCCAAGGATTGATCAATATCTTGGTCCTTTCTTTGGTTATAATATAGGACTACATTTAGTGAATATTAAAAGTTACAACTTTCTTTTTACTTTTCTTGTTTCTCTTCTGTTCAGTCTGTCCTTGTCACTTATGCCAGATTATGCCTCTTAAAGCACAGTTCAAGTCATATCACTTCCCTTTCAAAAGTCTCCAGTGACTTATTAAGTTAAGCTTGATGCACCATTTAAGACCACAATAATATTTTATCTTAACCTTATAGCATCACTTTCCATTGTTTATTATATGTATGTTATATAAATGTGAACTTATGACCAGCTTCATAGTCTCCTTCTCCTTTCCTTTCCTCAGTCCATTTTGTCATCTGATATACTCTTTTTCCTCATTGCTATTAGATGTAATTCTAACAATCTTTAAGACCATCTCTTACATCATCTCACCCTTAAAATTTCCTGATCCTCGGGCGCCTGGGTGGCTCAGTGGGTTAAAGCCTCTGCCTTCGGCTCAGGTCATGATCTCAGGGTCCTGGGATCGAGGCCCGCATCGGGCTCCCTGCTCAGCGGGGAGCCTGCTTCCCCCTCTCTCTGTCTGCCTGCCTCTCTGCCTCCTTGTGATCTCTCTCCCTCTGTGAAATAAATAAATAAAATCTTTAAAAAAAAAATTTCCTGATCCTCTGTACTACTGTGATATGTTGGTCATATTAAAAAGGATATATAAGCTGCTTACTATATATCAATTCTGTGCTAGACCTTTGGAAAATAAGTTACAAGCCCTGCCCATTAAAGGTTTACAGTCCACTAGAGGGAGACACAGATGTGTTAACAAATTAATTCACTGCACCATTATAGCTGCACCAGTAGAAATATATAAGGGACACAAAATGGGAATATAAGTGGTACATGCATGTTAATAAAAGTTTAATAAAATATAGAAGAGTATGGCAGGTAGGAAGAGCATTTTTGGCGGGGAAAGAAAGTAGAATAAGCAAAGGCTTGGAGATAAGAAATAGCCTGACATGTGTAGTGAAAAGTAATAGTGAGATAGGGATGAAATATAAGGTAAAGGTGTGTGTAGGTATGAATGTTTGGGTGTATGTATATGTATGTTATTGGACTGTGGGGTTTGAAAGTAAGAAAACAAGTTGGAAAGAAATACAGGAACTAGATAATTAAAAATCTTGCATACTATTCTAGAGAATTCAAGTTTATCCTCTAGGGAATAGGGAGCTATTAGAGGGTGAAAAGTGAGGAAAAAATACTGACATGTAAAGGAAAGAGGAAGTGGAGGAGAAAAGATAGAGGTTGATCATCCTGAGAGGTTTGATTTCTTGGTAAAATGAAAAAAAATAATGTCCGGTGAGAAATAGAGGGCTTCACTCGGGTTCAGGTCTTCTGAAAGTTGGTGAAGGTCTGAGTGGTAGCTCTGGGAAATGGGAGAGAAATATGACCAAGAAGAGACTGAAGGCCCAAGAGAAATTGGAGAGTGTGGGTTTTTAATGGCCCCAGTCTGCACAATTGTGTGATTTATCCAAGCCTGGGATTTATCAGCAGCCTGGGTTTAGGAGAGAAAAAAATATAAATGCTTTCATTGATATAATATTGGGAATAACAGGGCAAATTTATGGAAGGACAATAAGGTAAGGAAGTTGAATGATGATGCTAATAAAAGAGTGGTTAACAGTGAAACTATGAAGTTTTAACAGATTGGGAGAAAAGGGAGTGACCAAGGGACTGGAAGATTTACTGAAATTTAAGAAGTGGTATAGTGGCATGGTACCTGGGTGGCTCAGTCATTAAATATCTGCCTTTGGCTCAGGTCATGATCCCAGGCTCCTGGGATTGAGCTCCACATCGGGTGGGCTCCCTGCTCAGGGGGAAGCCTGCTTCTCCTCTCCCACTCCCCTTGCTTGTGTTTCCTCTCTTGTTGTGTCTCTCTCTTTGTCAAATAAATAAAAAAATCTTAAAAAAAAGAAGTGGTGTAGCAGCAATAAGGGTGTGAGAGAAGAGAAAGTCTAGGAGTCTGTGGTCAGAGTGTGGTACACTGGAGTTTAAGATTTCAGTTGTGTGATAATAAATATGAGGCTCCATGTGTGGCCATGGAATGAATAGTCAAGGTGGAATGTGAATGGATCCTCTAGATAAGGAAGTCAAAAAATTTAGTCAGTTTACTAGGTTGGTTGTTTACATGGAAGGTGAAGTTACAAAGGTGATAGAAGGATTTGGGGTAGAGAGGGAGACCACAAGCCAAATGCTAAATTATGCTAAATTATTCAGTGAGCTGGGAAAAATAACCAGGAGGTCAACAGATAGTGATATTAATAAGGAAGATTACAGGGTGGCATAGGTGAATAGTTTTTCTGTTATGGTAGAAGAGTAATGCTTTAACGTTGCACCAGGAAGCCAGGAAACATCCAATAGACTCTCTAGGTCTTGAAGTAGATAGGATGTAGAAAAATAAGCAGCTTACTTTTGATGGGGGAGGATCAGGTTTCACATAAAGCAATGATGTGGTAGGAGAATTATTTGGAGAGATTTAGGGTACAGGGGAACTTATAATGAAAAAGGAGGTTCTAGAGGGCACAGTGAGGAGAGGGCTAGTAGAAAAGTTAGATGTGGAAGGAAAAATTAGGAGGGAGGAAGTACAGGGTATTCTTAGGATGTTAGAACCTTGGAGAGCATTTGACCACAGTGGCCAATGGTTTAACTGCAGAATTCAATTTTGTATTTCTACCTTTTCTAACCCTTTCTTATACTAATTTGTATATTTACACAATCTCTACTACTAAGTTATGGACTTTTTTGATGACAAAGGCCAGATATAATTAATATGAATAATTTCTCTAGACCTTAGCAAGGAACATTACACTTGTTGTTCAATAAATGTGCTGAATCAGACTAACTCATTTCAAAATTGTTTTATTGAGGGGCGCCTGGGTGGCTCAGTGGGTTAAAGCCTCTGCCTTCGGCTCAGGTCATGATCTCGGGGTCCTGGGATCGAGCCCCACATCTGGCTCTCTGCTCAGTGGGGAGCCTGCTTCCTCCTCTCTCTCTGCTTGCCTCCCTGCCTACCTGTGATCTCTCTCTCTCTCTGTCAAATAAATAAATAAAATCTTTAAAAAATTGTTTTATTGTGTCACCTTAGATGTATATTTCTTTTATTATATTTCTTCTTATTTTTCCTTTGGTGTAACTTTTGAAAGAGGAACAGGGATTTTTTTCAAAAGAACATTTTACCAAAGCAAAAAAATAGGTAACTACAACTTTGTATGAGAACTAAATTTAAACAGCTTGTTTCTCATCCAACTATAGTGATACACAAGTCTGGCAGCAGGATTATGATTTCCTGTGGATCAGCTGAAAGCGAGGCCAGAAAGTAAAACTAAAATGCAAGTTCCTTGAAAATCTTTTTCTTTTTCCCATTTTACTTCCTTTTGTATTTCCCCAGTTTTCTTCTAGAGTGATTAGCATGGTACTTTGCATACACAGCAGGAACATAATGAATGTCTAGTGAGATTCTATACTATTCTTTTTTTTCATCTCTGTAGAACATTTTATTTTTTATTGTGGTTTGCCTTTTTGTTTCCATTTTAATGTGAGTTAAATATAGACTGGGAACTCTGAGTCCTTGTACAGTAATATATGGTATAACAGCTTTCTTTCCATTTTGATTATAAGTTAAATATGATATTCCATTATTAAAGATAAGAGACATAATAAATAATTTACTAAGCCTTTACATATAACTTAAGATGCTTATTTGGAAGTATCTAAATTTAGAAAGCTTTCACTTAGTTTAAGGTTGCATGTTTGCTGTTGTGGTGGGAGTGACAGAAGGTTATATGACATGACCATTGTCAACCACCCAGGGTTCCTTTCTGTTTCCAGGGTACAGTGTTTCACTCATGTTGGATTTGTTAGGCTTTACTCACTCAGGAAATGTGTCTATAAGCAAAGGTTTTAATTAAAGAGAGTTTGTTTTATATCTTTGAATAGACCTTTGAAAAAGGCCATAACATGTTGCCATTCTTTTAAAAGAAAATTTTATTACTGAGTCATGTTAGTAGAATGTACCTTTTTGTTATTGCAAGAGGTGCCAGTTTGAGCCAGAAGTGATCTTGGAAATCCTGTTGCAATGGACTTTTACATGTGAAAAAAATGAAACCTGTGAATGGGAGTGGAAAGACAATGACTTGCTCAAGATCATATGGCTAATGACAGGGTTGGGACTAGAACCCAGGCATTACAATCTTCAGTCCAGTTCTGTTACCATACTGCTATTCTTCTCTTTGGTCTCCGTTCATCAATGACAGGTTTTTCAGATAGCCAATTGAGGTTGTTAAGTGTATCCAAGATCTGTGAAATGCAAATGTTTGGTGTTTTGGTTTTTAGCTCTTTGCTTCTCTATTTCCCTTGAATAACTACCAACTCTCATGGTTGATAAAGATCACTTCCATGTGGATGACTCAAATCTCTGTCTCAGCCACAAACCACTCACCTGAACTTTAGTCTCATTTTTGGCTGCCTATAAGATTATTCTTCTTGGATGTTATGTTTTTCCCTCAATTCCAACATGCTTAAATACAAATATATTATCTTCCCTCCCAAATCAACTCTTCCAACTGACTTTTCTGTTTTTTTTAATTGACATTAAACATCTTCCAGTTATTTCAGCAAATATGATGAAGGTAGTCATATTTGATCTTCCCTGACCTCATTCATCATGTGTGAACCGAAAGTTCTGTTGATTCTTATTTTGCAGTATCTCCTGGCCTTCTCCTACCAATTTAGATCAGGGTCCTTGTCTCATCATGCCTTGTCTATCTGAAGATACTCAAACTATATATCCTCTTTCACCCCTATATAGTCAAAGAGGTGAGATTGGTAAATTTCTACTTATACTTCAAGATTCAAGTTGAAGTTCTTATTCTTTACAAATGTTCCCTTGTTTGTGGTTCTATTACCTTATTTATTATTGTAAATAATCACTGTAATCACTCTTTTTGATTACATGTCTATCATATCCATTTAGACAGTGACCCTATTAATGACAGTGAGTCTACTTCATTCAGTTTTGCTCTCTTCCCCTCGTAATTGAGCAACTTTGGAAGAATAACTGTGTGGTGTGGGTGCTTTTGAGTAATACATTGCCTTAATTCCCCAAGGTGTGTGCCTGGGGAGGTGGAGGGAGAAGCAAGTTTTTGGTGTGGAAACACAGCGTTTATTGTGCAGGAATCTATATAATGGCAAAAAGTAGAAGTGAAATATGGACTCCACTAGCAGGGTAAAGTATATTAAAAGAAACCTGAAAAATCAAAGAGTATAGGGGACCATGACTTGTGGATGAACACTACAAATCAATGGAGAAAAAAGTAAAGGAGGTGGGGCAGATGAATCCACACATTTAGAAAGGGATAGAAGGCAAAGACCTTAAAACAAAAAAAGCAAAACATTATATCAAAAACTAATGATGTACTATACATTGGATAATTGAATTTAAATTAAAAAAAGCAAATGTAGCTTGTTGGGGCTGAAGGAGAGCTCAAAGGTGGTCTAGGTCAGAGACTGATGAGAATCCAAAAACCCAAGGATATGTCTGACTATAAGGTTTGGGTGAAACTGATGATGAGTGTTTTTGAATTCAGCCAACAGGAGAGACAGAAAGATTAAATCAGTATTTGGATGTAGTTTTATGACTGAATTAAGTTTGAAGCCTCCCCCAAGACTTCCTTTACCTTTCTAGTAAATGCTGGCATGCACCGGATGGTCTGCCTGTGTTGGAGGACTGCCAATAAGAATGGCATGATGAGGGCAGGGCCAAAGCAGAAGAGGAAGTGGGGGAGGTTGGGACTCAGGGCTCAGTGTTCTGAGGCAGACACTTCTGCTGAGCAGTGGCAAGATGCAGGAAGCTTAATTTTCATGAAAATACAGTTCAGTGGGGCCCTACTTTTATTTGGCCAACTCCCCAGTGCCCTTTTTGCTATTCTACATGTATCTTGTTATTGTCAAATGGAAAAAGTTAGCTGTGATATTTATCCTATAAAGGTAAGCTCAAGGAAGTGAGAGACAATTTTTCCCCAGCTTTATTGAGGTATAATTGACAAATAAAATCATAAGTTATTTAAAGTGTACAATGTGGTGACTTTATTTTTATACATACACATACACATTGTGAAGGGAATCCTCCCATCAAGTTAATAAACTGGGACAATGTTCTGTTAATCTTCTGACACAGCAAGTATTTTTTGAATGGATGCATAATAAATAGGACAATCAGCAAATATAAGTGTTTTGTAAACTGTAAAGCACTATGCAAATGTACATTTTTATGACTCTTTCCTACTCATACTAGGCTCTGCTCAGGTTCTATTTCCTGACACCTACTTTGACCACCCCATTCTACACTCATATCTCTCTTCTTTCAACTTGTATTATGTTTATTGCCTACACCAATAATATGGCAGTCAGTATTCTACTATCCTCCAGCTTGTAATGTGTAGGAATCTTGTCTCCCTAGGTAGATTGTGAACTTCTATAGGGTGGGAGAAGAAAAGTCCAGCCTTTTTTTTCTTAAGCTCTGTGAACCCAAAACCTAGCCTATCACAATGTTTTGCACCAGACAAAATGTGCAATAAATGTTTATTGAGTGATTGGTCATTAATTGGAGCAAAGCTACACATCCTCTCTGGGGTTTTAATCTATAAACAATCAGGCTTGTACTAGTGATTGCAGAGGCTTTCCTCCATGGCAATAAATAATTTTGGGGAGGGGAGTAGAAAGACCTGCCTGTCATCATGGTACCCTTACTGTCAAAATAAGTAGCTTTTTAACTTGGCATTTCCATGAAAATTCTTAGCAACATTCTTACTGGTATTAAAAGCTACAGGGGAATCAATATTGCATTGTTGACAACTCTAAGATGTTTTTTCTTGGATAGCTTATTTATCATTAAGAGGAGAACATTGCATCAATCTAATTGGGCCACTCTCGCCAGACAGCTGGATTCCAAATCAAGGAAAGTGTTTGGCACAAAAAAGAACCTGGACTGTGGCATTCAGAGCTAAAGACACAGTATGTCCCTTTATATAATACTGTAACACAAATGTTTTACCCTGTGTAATCAGAAGAAAGTGATGCATAAGAACAGACCTGAAGGGAAATGCAACTTACAAAATAGCAATAGAGGTACTGAGGAATGCATGGGTGTTGGTGGGACTGCACAGTGGGAAGATAGTCCTATCTTTATTCTGGGTGATAGAAATATGTTACAAACAGCTTACATACTTTTGAACTTATTGTAAAGCACTAACTAGAGGGCTTACTTTCTTACAGGGATACCTGTTAAGTCTCTACCTAATCACCAGGAACTTGGAATCCCCCTAAATTTTGAGGCCATTGCCCACAGCTGACTCTGAGGCCTGCCTTTAACTTCTTGCAATTTAGATGCCCAGGTTTTAGAAGCAGGTTAATTGTTCTGTAGGAGACTGCTTTTTTTTTTTAAAGATTTTATTTATTCATTTGGCACAGAGAGAGATTACAAGTAGGCAGAGAGGCAGGCAGAGAGAGAGGAGAGAGGAGGAAGCAGGCTCCCTGCTGAGCAGAGAGCCCGATGCGGGCCTCGATCCCAGGACCCTGGGATCATGACCTGAGCTGAAGGCAGAGGCTTTAACCCACTGAGCCACCCAGGCGCCCAGGAGACTGCTTTTTACTGAAGGCCTTTGTCTTAATTCAGAATTTAAATTCAGATTAAACATAATAGGTAACCTATTTGGAATGAAAAGAAGTTTTTTACATTTTCTGAGGCCTGAACTTCCTAGGAACTTTGCAATAAATACATAAGATGTGTCAGAGATGTCTGAGTGTTGTTATTGTTAGCTTAATTCCACTTGTAATGTGTTGTGTTGACAATACAAGGACAATTGCATGTAAAAATAAAGACTGTTAATCTGAAATAGATGAGAAATATCAGTAAGTCTTACATGTTAGATATCTCAAAATGTGATTCCAAATCGGATTTTTCTTTCCTTTTTTTAAAGAGGGATTGATAGAAAATAGAAGAAAGCCTGAATGTTCTAGGGGATTCTAAGTCTAGATTTCAGCTCCTTTTCCTTTTCCATTAGCTACATTTAAGTAGACGCTCAAATGTCTGGGATGTATTGACTCTACACACCCTTTAAGTATGGTAATGGCATTTTATTCATCAAAAGGAAAATCAACTCTGTGTTTAAGTGTTCAAGGGTCTATGTTTACTTTTCTGTTTTTTCTCTTTCCCCCTATTTCTGCCAGGGCCCCTCTCTAACTAATTTCTCCTAAACATTTAAAGTTTTTTCTTTCTAATTCTCTCCTGAATACTGAAGGAAAACTGGTGGGGCATAAAGAAAAGAATTATGATGGGAGGGAGTGGAATGGGATGGAATGAGGAAGCACGATAGATGAGTTTTATGTGCACAACTTCTTTAAACAGTAGTGGTCTTTTCTACCAACCTACGAAGAGTTATCAGTTGAATGCAAAAGTAATTATTTTTTTATATGCAGAAGCAGATTAGCATGTTTGAGCTGTGATCCAAGATTCTGCATTTCTTTCTCTTTTTTTGTTAAGATTTTATTTATTTGACACAGAGAGAGAGAGAGGTCACAAGTAGAAAGAGAGGAAGGCAGAGAGAGAGGAGGAAGCAGGCTCCCTGCTCAGCAGGGATCCCGATGCGGGGCTGGATCCCAGGACCCTGAGATCATGACCTGAACTGAAGGCAGAGGCTTTAACCCACTGAGCCACCCAGGTGCCCAGCAAAAATAATTATAATTAGCACCAGTACTGTAACATGAATTAATGGACCAAAGACATCTGGATTTATCAAATCAGGTTAAATGGCTTACTTTGTTGCCTTTTCTGTAAGGATGAGGATGTACCATCACCTGCTATGAGTACATTAGTCTTCTCAGCAGTTGTATTTCCTCAGTGAAAATCAGCAGATTGGCATTCATATTGAGGCTTGCACAGGTATAGTAGAATTCGTGGTAACCAGAGAGTTGGCTCCTACTGACATCCTAAAAGTAGGATGAGGCTGCTGATGCTTACTTAGAATAAGGTCCCTGTTTAGAGGTGAAGTACTGGGAGCAGAAAGTAACTGGCCCTACTCCCTCCACATGCAATCAATTTTGTTATGTGTCTTACTCTCCTAGAATGGAATTTAAACAAAATCCTTTTGGATACTGGTTTGTATTTTCAAGTTACTTTCATATTCATCATTTTAGTAGATCTGAAAAATATCTCTACAAGCTCATTATTACATTGGATGCATGAAGAAACCAAGAAATACTGATGTTCAATAACTTGCTGGAGAACACACAGCTGATTAAAAAGCAAATCTAGGATGAACTCCCAGTTATCCAGGCCCAGTTTCCTTCCTATTGAAACCCATGTAGCGGGGCACCTGGGTGGCTCAGTGGGTTAAAGCTTCTGCCTTCGGCTCAGGTCATGATCTCAGGGTCCTGGGATCAAGCCCCTCATTGGGCTCTCTGCTCAGTGGGGAGCCTGCTTCCTCCTCTCTCTCTGTCTGCCTCTCTGCCTACTTGTAATCTTGCTCTGTCAAATAAATAAATAAATCTTTAAAAAAGAAATGAAACCCATGCAGCAAGGTAGTTTAAAGATGCCACTGTTTTGTTGAGTTTATGACAGAGTCCAATTTGAAAGATAACATGAAGCAAAATATCTCTATGCTTATTTATATTAGAATAACTTAATATTTACTGGGTGCTCATGGTATGTATATGGCACTATGCTAGTTATTGTTGGGAAGAGGAAGTTTAAAAGAATGTATAACCTGATACCTTCTCTCAAGACTCTTGGTATATTTTGAGGAGAAGAATTATATTTCCATGGCCTTTATTTCCCAGGACTCTCTTCTTTCTCTTGACCAAAACTGTATGAACTGTACAAGTTTAAGTTTTTGGTCGTCCCAGGTTTGCTTTCTCTAAGATGAGACAGTATTATGGCCTTGGCCATCACACTCCCCAGATTAACTGGCCTCTACCACTTACTCATGACTCATATTCAGAGCCACTGTTTCCAAACATCCTAAGACATTATTTCTTGGAATTTTTGCCATCTCCTTAAACTCAGTAGGTCAAAAACAGACTCATCATGTCTTACACTCTCCACTTCCATCCCCAAGTTACCTAATTCTATGAATAGTAGTAACACCACTGCCCAGATCCAATGGGTTCAAAATTTCAGGGATAGCTCTGACTTTCTTATGCTGCCTGTATCTAATCACTCACCAACTTCCATCTATTATTCCTCTTAAATGTCTCCTTGAGTTTTTCTCCATTCCATTTCCACTGCCACCAAATTAGCCTATAACTGCATTAATTTCTACACTTTACGTAAGCTTTTCCAGCTCCAGTTTTTTTCAAATGTAGTCAGGCCTATGAAAGTCTGCCAGGTTTATCTACTAAAAAACATTTTTCTACTGTCTTCTCATTTATTCAAAGTTTGCTGATATGATTTCTCATTAAAAAGTGCCTGGAATTCAATATCTAATACTCTGGTCTTAAATTTCTATGCAAATTTATTTTCTATTACTCCTCAACTCAATCCCTTCACCCTAGCCAGATTAGGCTCTTTGGTGTAGCCTATAGGTGTCAAAATCACAGCAGGTGTCAAATTCATTCTTGATACAATATATTTCTGACATCATTTCTGTGACTAGAATTGAATTCAAACAACATATATTGATCACTTACTATGTGCACAGAAAGCTTGCTTAGCATGGTTCCATATCCTAGATATTCTTTTAGGCCTATCATATTTTACCTCCTCTATGAAGCCTTCTCCATTCAGCCCAGCCCACTGCTCTCTTTCTTCCATAAACCCCTTTACCATTAAAAACATGACATTGTGGGATACCTGTGTGGTTCAGTAAGTTAAGTGTCTGCCTTTGGCTCAGGTCATGCTGTCTCTCGCTGACAAATAAATAAATACAATCTTTAAAATAAAACAACCCCCCCCAAAAAACCACATAACATTGGTTTACTGTCTTATATTTTTATGTTCTGTAGGTCTTGTATGCCCACCAATATTGTAAATTCCCCAAGGGCAGGAACTACATCTTACCTTTTTGCCACATAATGTATTAAGTTTAACTGACACTTGTTTAATGGATTACAGCAGATTTGAGATATTTTAATGAGAACATAAGAAATAAAAAAATGGTTCAAGGCAGAGGTCCATGTAGAGCTATGGTATTTAAAAGATTATGATAGTTAGCTTTCATGGCATCAAATAAGATTAGATATGTTTCTTAAGGATCAGTGCTATCCCTTTAGTCCCTTATCAGCCAGTGATCCTGAAAAAGCAAATTTATAATTTTCTGCACCATGGAAAAATCTTGTTTTTAGTCCAGGTAAGTATTTCCTAAATTTGTTGAAAGTTTGATTAAGGGTAAGAGAGAAAAAGTAGTAAAAAATGAAATTGATGATTCTTGGCTAAGAAGACACCAAAATGCTGAATTTGGACTGGACTCAACCTGAAAACTTTCTTTAACCTATTCTGTTTGGGTTCACTGACTCCCAGGGTGATTTATGTCATTTGCAGAAACTGATTAGCTAGTGCAGTCATTTAAATATTATGAGGACCCGGGGAGCAGTTTTTATTAAGGGTGTATTAAAAATTTAAATGTGGCAACTGAGGTCAATTATTTGCTATGTAAACAGAGACCACTTTTAGTTCTAATTGGGCAATGAATAGCAAAACAACAACAGAAAATATTTTTGAATGATTGCAATAGATACCGCAAGTTTAAAATTATCTAGAAGCAAATTTCATTAATATATCTGAAACACACTGCAGTCCCAAGTCCCAGTTTACTTGCATTTTGTTTTAGAATAATCAGCTGATAAATATATGATGTAATGACCTCTTTCTAGCCTTCAAAACAATCAGAGCACTGAAAGGCAGAACCACTAGATTTAAGTTTTTTTTCCCTTTTATTTGTTTACCCTTGGAAAAAGCTTTGTTGCTGCTAAATAGAATTATGCTCCTGACCAAAGATTTTGGTTGAAATGTATGAAGTGTTGGCTTTGTGTAAACCTGGTCTATGTCAGATATGTATAAGTTACTAAATAGATCATGCAATTTCCTTGTATTCATTTATAGTTGTGAGAACTTTCTACTTGCAGTGGCTAGTTGGAACTTGTCAATTTCTAGTTGTATGCTGTTTGTTAGAAAATGTATTAATGCCTCTGAGTCTATTTTCTTATTTGCAAAACAGGGATAGTAACACCCTGTCTAAAATGCAGGATGTTGAGAAGTTCAAGTGGGATAATGAATGTGAAACTACTTTGTAAATATACCATGTCATTCTTCAGTATTTGTTTTACTTTTATCAGTCACTATTTTCTTTCCATAAATGAAAGAAACTGCCACTACAGATTAGAGAAACCCCATTGAGCCCTTAAAATAATATTCTAAACTATGTCTTCTATTTCTAACTTAATTGCAAAGGAGCTGGAGGCTTGGGTAGTGTCCCCTCTATATTTTGCCACATTGAGCTCCTAGCAGAAGCATTGAGCAATACTTGTTGACAGACTGATTTGCTATCAAATATCTGGCCAATAAATGAATCAGAAAGAATTCATAGTAGCCTCTTAATTTAAAGCAGGCAAGGCAGACTAGTTATCCCCAAACCCGTGGGAATTTGCTAAAATCTCTTAACAGCAAAATTTTACTACATACTGTTTTACTCATAGCATTGAAATATCAGATCTTACCTTTTACCTTCAAGATTGACAGTCTGAGGTCCTTTTTCATTTATTCTAAGAAGCACGCTCCAGGTCTTCACTAAATCCAATCTACTTGTCCCTTGGAGAACTAACCATCTTGGTGAGCTGTGCAGTGAATCTGAATACCCTGAAGGGTCTTGAAAGCACACTCCATTTACGGGGTGCCTGTTCTTTAGGCAAGCTTCTTTGAAAAGATGGGTTGCTGCGATTTTCAAGAAGAGGGCAGGGCATATATGCTAGCCAATGTATACAGATTCTTCTTCCTCTTTCAGATTAGTCCTCAAACTGTAAAGCACGCCTATATTTGGCTTCTCTGGTGCAAAGTGGGGGAGGGGAAGGCAGAGGGAGGGAAGAAGAATAGAAACTGGAGACTTGCAAGTTGTTGTGTATATAAATAAGCTTTTATGCCTAGCTCCAGCAACATAATCCTCAGGAAATGTAGCTGCTCTGAGGTGGGAAATAAGGAGTATACACTGTCCAGCTTAGTTGTCTTTAATTTTTATGACTTGGGGGGGTGGTTAGAGTATTTTTAGGTGGAGAAAGATAATCTTATCAGTATATGCTAATCTAACTGCCATTATGTGAAACTTGATTTTAGGCAAGATAAATTTCATCACCCCCCCCCCCCCCCCNCTTCTCTCTCTGTCTCTCTTTTCTTTATTATACTTGTGGCTCTATTCACACTCTAAAGAGCCTTTTTTCCTTTTGGTGCCTTATGTTCTGGAAAATAATTGTCTTAGTTTGAGTTTCATTTTGTGAAATCCCCACAACAGACATTACCTCCACAGGATTAAAGGTAATTTTGTTTTTGTCACACTGAGAATGACCTGGATTGAGCGGGCTTGCTGTCAGTGGTCCTCTGTTAGGAAATTGGAAGGCAGGTAAATACTCCTAGATTTTGGGTAGGCTCTGGGGTATTGAAATAATGGGATGCTTTATCTGTCTTCTGGAGAATAAGGACATAACAGTCTGCTATGTCTTGATTGGAGCTTTGGGTGGCACCTTGATGTTATGAACAAAATGGATGAGACCCTGGTGAGTTGGTTATATCAATTATATTGAGTTACATTAAGGTGGACTATATGGAGATGGGTATAAATATGTTCATTTTAATATGTTTTAAACATGGTCCTATAACTAATAATTATAATTAATTTGGTACTCAGTAAAACAGGAGCCCAGCAATAGCTCTCTGGCTTGTTATTTGCTGCAGAAACAAAGCCATTTACTCAAATTTTGCATCTGTAGGTACCTGAATTATATCACAGGAAACCTGGGGCCAGGGCACTAAGAGTTCTGAAATCTTTTTCTTTCATAGAACTCTTAGCTGTGATAATGGGTGGAGGAAAAGGCCATCCAAGCAAATTAAAAGGGGAGATAACATTTGGTTCCAAGACCAGATTCTTTAATCCTCCCCTTGGGAGTTTTACTAAATTAAAGTGACATTATAACTAGAATATCTTCAGCTGAGTTTTGATCCTCAGAGACCCAGGGAAAAGTTAGTAAGGAAGGCAAAGGATGAGTTATCACTCCCTGTCTAGTCTGGACTGTTACAGTCATCTTGAGCTACCGTGGAAAGGTAGTTTAACTCAGGTAAGGAAGTAAAGAGAAAGGGATTATATATTTGATCTTCAAGATAGGTCCACAATAGCTGTAACAGAGAGGGGATGCCCTGTGCTGCTCCTGTGCGTTCTCCTACTTATTTCCTCCCGTAGCTGCTTCTCTGCTTCCTGAGTGACGGGAAGGGCAGTGCTCCACCCACACCCAACTGGGTCTTTCCCCTGTTTAGCTGTATCAGTTGATACCATGTTTGATATAATTGACTGCAGGCTACTCATCTCCTTCCTTCACATTTCCATCTTCTATTCTTCTTTCTGTTTATCTTCATTATATACTTATTCTACCATTTTCTATCATTCTGGGAAATGGTGAAATGCTCAAACAGATGACTCTGCTGCTTTCTCTCTACTCTTTCTCATTTCCCCAGACTCTATCAGTTCTTACTTTATTACTGAGTTGGAGAGGATCAAGTAGGGAATGGTGAGGAAGAGGGAGAATAGCATGTAGTTGGATGTGAACTCTGTCTTAATGAAGTAGGACTTGGGTAAGAGGAAAGATTTTCATACAACATTCACACATTAACTATGGGCCATAAGATTCATAGCTTACATGGGCTCACAGAGCTAAAAAGTGATCTTAAAAATCATTTAATTTAGTTTTTTATTCAATTAAATTCCTGAGGGTATCACAGGTCCAACTGATGACTCCGTCCCAAGATGTTAGCTTACTGCCTTTTTTGGTTTGTCAAGTAAATAAATCTAGTCCAACTTTCTTATATTAGAGTTGAAACTGAGGCCAAGAGAAAGAGACTTTCTCAAGATGTACTCATTGTACCACAAACTCAAGAGGAGTCATTTTTTTCTTCCAGAACTGAAATTCTTATTCAATTATAAATTCACAATAAATACTAATGGCACTTTTGAAAGGAAGATAAAGAGTGTTACTATAATCATAGGACAGTGATATACACACATGTACATTCATTCACAGACACTGGAATAGACTTGATTCATCCTTTCATTTCAGCTTATGGAAACCCAGAGACAATAAAAAATATCAGTCTAAATACCATATGATTTCACTAACATGTAGAATTTAAGAAACAAAACAGATGAACATAGGGTGAGGGAAGGAAAATAAAATAAGAATTAAAACATAAGAGATTCTTAACTATAGGAAAAGAAAACAGGGTCACTGAAGGGGAGGTAGGTGGGGAGTTGGGGTAACTGGGTGATGGGCATTAATGAGGGCACTTGATGTGATAAGCACTGGATGTTATATGCAGCTGATGAATCACTAAATTCTACCTCTGAAATTAATAATACACTATATGTTAACTAAATTGGTTTTAAATAAAAAGAAAAAATATCAGTCTAGTTGTGAAAATATGGCTTTGGACACTTTTCCTCTTCCTTCCTCAGGGCCTACCACATGAGTATAAACCAATCCTGGATTATCATTTCTGGAGAGTTCAGGTTACACTAACAGAATTTCAGATGAGTTTAAATGAAGTCTGTTGAAAAGAATAACATAGACAACCTAGGACAGATTGTACAGATCATTGAAGTTAAACATCCCTACATTATTCTGTGCTGTCCAGTATGGTAGCCAGTAGCCACACGTGGTTATATAAACTAAACTGTAAATTAATAAAATAAAATAAAATAAAATAAATAAAATGAATTCTGTCCTTCAATCACACTAGCCACCTTCCAAATACTCATAGCCACATGTGGTTAGTGGTTAATGCATTGAATAGCATGGCTTTAAATAGATTTTAAGCATAATCAATGGTGAAAAATTGGGAGTTTTTCCCATAAAGCAGGAACAAGATAAGGATGTGCACTCTCACCACTTTTATACAGCATAGTACAGGAAGTCCTGGCCACTGCAGTCAGACAAGAAAAAGAAATAAAAGACATACAAGTTGGTAAGGAAGAAGCAAAATCTTCACTATTTGCAGATGACATGATACTGTATGTAGAAAAGCCTAAAGACTCCACCAAGAAACTACTAGAACTGATAAATTCAGTAATGTTGCAGGATACAAGATCAATGTACAGAAAGCTATTACATTTCTATGCACTAATAATGAAGTAGCAGAAAAAAATTAAGAAAATAATCACATTTATAATTGCACCCAAAATAATAAAATACCTAGAAAGAAAGACCTGTACTCTGAAAACTGTAAAACACTGATTAAAGCAGTTGAAGATGACACAAATAAATGAAAAGATACTCCATACTCTTGGATGGGAAAAAGAAGTATTGTTAAAATGCCCATACTACCTAAAGTACTCTACAGATTTAATACAATCCCTATCAAAATACCAACATCATTTTTCACAGAACTACAAAAAAAATCCTAAAATTTGTATGGAGCTACAAAAGAACCTAATACCAAAGCAATCTTAAAAATGGAATATAAATTTGGAGTGTCACAATTCCAGATTTCAGGTTATACTAGAAAGCTGTAGTAATCAAAACAGTATGGTACTGGCACAAAGATAGATTAATAGATTAATGTCATAGAGCAGAAAGCCCAGAAATAAATTCACGATTACATGGGCTATTAGTCTTTGACAAAGGAGGCAAGAATATGCAATGTGAAAAAGATAATTTTTTCAACCAATGGTGTTGGGAAAACTGGACAGCTACATGCAACAGAATGAAACTGGACCGCTTTCTTTCACCATACACAAAAATAAACTCAAAATTGATTAAAGATATAAATGTGATACCTGAAACCATAAAAATCCTGGAAGAGAACATGAACAGTAATTTCTCTGACATTTGCTTTAGCAACATTTTTCTAGATATATCTCCTCAGACAAAGGAAACAAAACCAAAAATAAACGATTGAGACTACATCAAAATAAAAAGCTCTGCACAGCAAAGGGAACAAGCAACAAAACTAAAAGACAACTTGCATAATACAGAAGATATTTGCAAATGACATATCTTATAAAGGGTTAGGACCCAAAATAAAGAACTCACAAAATTGAACACCCCCAAATTAATAATCCAATTAAAAAATGGGCAGAAGACATGAACAGACATTTTTTTTCAAAGAAGACATCCAGATGGCCAACAGACACATGAAAAGATGCTCAAAGTCACTCATCATCATGGAAATGCAAATCAAAACTTCAAGGAGATATCACCTCACACCTATCAGAATGACTAAAATCAGCAACACAATAAATAACAAGTTTTGGCAAGGATGTGGAGAAATGGGAACCCTCTTGTGCTGTTGGTGGGAATGCAAACTGGTGCAGCCACTGTGAAGAACAGTATGGAAGTTCCTTAAAAATAAGGGTTCCTGGGTGTCTAAGTCAATTGAGTGTCCAACTCTTGATTCCTGCTCAGGTCATGGTCTCAGCATCGTGGGACGACCCCTGCATCAGGCTCTGTGCTCAGTGGGGAGTGTGCTTGAGATTCTCTCTCTCCCTTTTCCCCTTCCTGACTCATACTCTGTCTCTCTCTAAAATAAACACATAAATCTTTTAAAAAAGCTAAAAATAGAACTGCCCTATGATCCAGGAAACACACTTCTGGATATTTATCGCAAAAGTACAAAAACCTAAATTCAAAGGAATACATGCACCCCAAAACTTATTGCAACATTACTTATAGTAACCAAATTATGGAAGCAGCCCATGTGTGTCCACTGACAGATGAATGGATAAAGAAGATGTGATATAATATTTATATATAGTAGCATGATTTCACAGAAAATTTTTTGTTTCCCTGGAAAAACCTAACTAATGCACTTTCACATGTTTGTAAACCATCTAACATCTATCTATCTATTATCTATCCATCATCTATCTATCTATATTATATATATAATGAAATATTATTTAGCAATAAAAAAAGAATGAAATGTTGCTATTCACAACAACATGGATGGAGCTAGAGAGTACAGTGCTAAGTTAAATAAATCAGAGAAAGACAAATACCATATGATTTTACTCATATGTGAAAATTAAGAAACAAAAAAATGAAAACAAGAAGAAAAAAGAGACAAACCAAAATACAGAGTCTTTTTTAAAACAGATTTTATTTATTTATTTGACACAGAGAGAAAGAGAGAGAGAGAGAGAGAGAGAGAGAGAGAGAGAGAGAGAGAGAGAGAGANCAGAAAGAGAGAGGAGGAAGCAGGCTCCCTGACAAGCAGAGAGCCTGATGTGGGGCTCGATCTCAGGACCCTGAGATCATGACCTGAGTCAAAGGCAGAGGCTTTAACCCACTGAGCCACCCAGGCATCCCCAAAATACAGACTCTTAACTGTAGGGAAGAAACAGACCAGAAACCAGAGGGTAGATGGGTGAGGAGATGGGTGAAATAGGTGAAGGGGAGTTAGAATACAATTATCCTGATGAGCACTGAGTAATATATAAAATTGTTGAATCGCTATATTGTACACTTGAAATTAATATAACACCATGTTAACTAAGCTGGAATTAATATAAAAAATAGAATAGATTTTAAAATTAATATCTAGGTTGGATAGGAAGTATCACAAGTACAAAATCATATAATTAAGTGCCACAATTAGTAAAAGAATAGGGCTTCTGGATTCCTAATCTAGAGTAAGCAGATTCATTTCCACACCCTATGTAGTTATTTCTATCTCAGTGTAGATCTATGGGCATAACTGAGGTACACTGAATGTATGTATATTATGGATATTATATATGTATGTATAAATGTATATTATTTGTAGGCTTGAAGTTTTAGGAGGAAAGCATCTAGTTAGCATGGGTGAGGGAGCTCCTTTACATGGATTTGTACAGTTCTTAACATTCTTTCCTAACAGGACAAAAACATATAATACACAAAAATGTGGACCGAAAAGAAAGGTATACAAATGGAAGTTATAGTATTGATGATCAACTCCAGCTTTACTCCCTTATGTTTAACACCCCTGAGTTCAGGTGGAGATGGATGTTTGTGGGGCAACAGGCTGGATTGGTAGGTCAGTTTGGCAACTGAAGTGAAAGAGAATATTTGGGAGTGTGTGGTCAGGGAACCTACAAATAGCCTGCAAACCTAGGAATTGGTGCTGGTTGGACTTGAAACCACCCCAGCTTTTCCTCCAAGAGAGGACCTCTAATGGAGGAATTAGGCAAAGATCTTTTTTTTTAAGATTTTATTTATTTATTTGACACAGAGAGAGAGAGATTACAAGTAGGCAGAGAGGCAGGCAGAGAGACAGGGAGAGGAGGAAGCAAGCTCCCTGCTGAGCAGAGAGCCCGATGCGGGCCTCGATCCCAGGATGCTGAGATCATGACCTGAGCCAAAAGCAGAGGCTTTAACCCACTGAGCCACCCAGGCACCCTAGGCAAAGATCTTTAATGAGAAGTAGGCCTTTCCTTAATTGCAGGGATGGTCTACAGCCATGTAAAAGTACATCAGTTTAGGTTTTTCTAGGGAAACAAAAAATTTCCTGTGAAATCACAGTACTATAAATTCTTGTTGAAAGTGGTGAATACTGAGTTATTTTAGGAGTATCTAAAAAATCCACAGCTACTCAAAGCTCTTACTACTCCAAATAGGCTAGCATAAACCTGAAATACCTTTTTATAAAAGATTCTATTTATTTATCTAAGAGAGAGAAAGAGCATGTGAGTGAGGAGAGGGGCAGAAGGAGAGAAAGAATTTTAAGCAGACTCCATGCTGAGCATGCAGCCTGATATGCGGATCTACCTCACAACCCTGAGATCATGACCTGAGCCAAAATCAAGAGTTGGATGCTTAACTGACTGAGCCACCCAGGCACCCCAAGCCTGAAATACTGTTAAATGTAGTTCACAGTGAGAGTCCTTTTTTATTTCAATGCCTTTAAATTCAGTTCCACTAAGGACCATCAAGGACTGACTCTCTTAAGAGATGTCATCCATTATGGATGGGGAGTCCAGGTGTTCTTATTAGAAAAAAAATTATAATAATATCAGCTCTCCCTATTTTATAAAATTTAAAAATTAAATAAAACAAGAGATATATAATCTAGATTTTAAACTGAAGACTGTAACAAGGGATAAAGAAGGGCATTATCATAAATAAGGGGTCTGTACATCAAGAAGATCTAACATTTGTAAATACTTATGCCCCTAACTTGGGAGCACCCAAATATATACATCAACTAATAATAAACACATAGAAACTCATTGTTATTAATACAATAATAGTAGGGGACTTTGACACCAAACTTACAGCAATGGATAGATCATCTAAGCAGAATATCAACAAGGAAACAACGGCTTTGAATGACACACCAGGCCAAATGGACTTAACGATATCTTTAGAACATTTTATCCTAAAGCAGAAAAATACACATTATTTTTGAGAACTCATGGAACGTGCTCCAGAATAGATCACATACTGGGTCACAAACCAGGCTTTGACAAGTACAAAAAGATTGAGATCATGCTATGCATATTTTCAGACAATTAACACTATGAACCATGAAGTCCACCACAAGAAAAGATTAGAAAGGGCCACAAATACATGCATGTTGAAGAACATCCTACTAAAGAATGAATTAGTTAACCAGGAGATTAAAGAAGAAATAAAAAAAATACACCGAAGTGAATGAAAATGAAAACATGACAGTCCCAAACACTTGTATTGCAGCAAAGACGATTCTAAGAGGGGAAGTATATTGCAATGGAGCCCTACCTCAAGAAGTAAGAAAAGTTTCAAATACACAACCTAACCTTACACTAAGGGAGCTAGAAAGGGAAGAGCAAATAAAGCCTAAAGGCAGGAGTGTAATGGAAATAACAGAGATTAGAGCAGAAATAAATGATATAGAAAGAACACCAGCAAAACAGTAGAACAGATACATGAAACTAAGAGCTAGTTCTTTGCAAGATTTAATAAACTTGATAAACTTCTACCCAGACTTATCAAAAGAGAAAGAACCCAAATAAATAAAATCATAAATGAAAAAGAGGGAACATAACGAACACCACAAAAAATACAAATAATCAGAAGAGAATATTATGAAAAATTAAATGCCAACAAACTGGACAATCCAGAATAAACAGACAAATCACTACTAGAAACATACAAAATTTCTATCTTCCTGCTCCAGTGTTGGTAGTTTGAAACCAGGAAAGAAATTGAATCAGTAATCAAGAATCTCCAAACAAACAAAAGTCCAGGACCAGATGGCTTCCCAGGGGAATTCTACCAGACATTTAAAGAAGAGTTAATGCCTATACTTCTCAAACTGTTTAAAACAAACAGGAATGGAAGGAAAACATCCAATTTCCTTCTATGAGGCCAGCATTGCCTTGATCCCCAAACCAAAGACCCCACTAAAAAGGAGAATTACAGGCCAAACATCTCTGATGAGTATGGATGCAAGCATTCTCAATGAGATACTGGCAAATCAAATCCAACAGTACTTTTAAAAAATCATCCACTATGATCAAGTGGGATTTATTACTGGGCTGCAAGAATGGTTCAATATTCACAAATCAGTCAATATGATACACCACATTAAGAAAAGAAAGGATAAGAATCATGATCCTCTCAATTGATGCAGAAAAAGTATTTGGCAAAGTATAGCATCCATTCTTGATAAAAATCCTCAACAAAGTAGCATAGATAGAACACAGCTCAACATCATAAAAGCCATATATGAAAGAACCACAGCTAATATCATCCTTAATGGGGAGAAACTGAGAGCTTTCCCCCTAAGGTCAAGAACAGGATAGGAACATCCACTCTCACCATTATTATTTAAGATGTATTGGAAGTCCTAGCCACAGCAATCAGACAACAAAAGCAATAAAATGTATCCAAATCGGAAAAGAAGTCAAACTTACACTATTTGCAGATGACATGATACTTTATGTAGAAAACCTGAAAGACTCCACTAAAAAATTGCTGAAACTAAAAATGAATTCAGCAAAGTTAGAGGATATAAAATGAATGTACAAAAATCTGTTGCATTTCTATACACCATTAATGAAAGCAGAAAGAGAAATCAAGGAATCAATCCCATTTACAATTGCACCAAAACCTATGAGATATGCAGGAATACACCTAACCAAAGAGGTAAAATATTTGTATTCTGAAAACTATAGAACAGTTATGAGAGAAGTTGAGGAAGACACAAAGTAATGGAGAAACGTTCCACGCTCATGGATTGGAAGAACAAATATTGTTAAAGTGTCTATACTACCCAAAGCAATCTACACATTTAATGCAATCCCCATTAAAATACCATCAGCATTTTTCACATAGCTGGAACAAACAATCCTTAAATTTGTATAGAACCGCAAAAGAACCCAAATAGCCAAAACAGTCCTGAAAAAGAAAAGCAAAGCTGGAAGCATCATGATTCTGGACTTCAAGTTATATTACAAAGCTGTAGTGATCAAGACAGTATGGTACTGGCACAAAAACAGACACAAAGATCAATGGAACATAATAGAAAACCCAGAAATGGACCCACAGCTATGTGGTCAACTAATATTTGACAAAGTAGCAAAGACTATCCAATGGGAAAAAGACAGTCTCTTCAAAAAATGGTGGCAGGAAAACTGGACAGCAACATGCAGAAAAATGAAACTGAACCACTTTCTTACCCTATGCACAAAAATAAATTCAAAATGGATGAGAGACACAACAGTGAGACAGGAAACTATTAAAATCATGGAGAACAAAGGCAGCAACCTCTTTGACATTGGCTGTAGGAACATCTTATTAGGTAGGTCTCCTGAAGCAAGGGAAACAAAAGCAAACACCGACTATTGGAACTTCATTAAAATAAAAAGCTTCTGCACAATGATGGAAACCATCGAGGAGGAGCAAGATGGCAGAGGAGTAGGAGACTGATTAGCATCAGGTCCCAGAAATTCACCCAGATAGTTATCAAACCATTCTGAACAACTACAAATTCAACAGGAGATTGAAGAGAAGAAGAGCAGCAGTTCTAGGAACAGAAAATTGACCACTTTCCAGAAGGTAGGACGTGCAGAGAAGTGAATCAGAAGCGACGGGAAGATAGACCCCGGGGGGAGGGACGACTCTGGCAAGTGAGAGAGCAACGGAGCACAAAATCAGAAATTTTAGAAGTCTGTTCCACTGAGGGGGCGTCGCCTCATGGGGACACAAAAAGACCAGGGGTGTCTGAGAGTTACAGAGCTCCCAGGTATCAGAAAGGAGAAGCTGACTGGAGAGATGGAGCCAAGCTAAGGAAGTGTCTCTCAGCTTGGTGTTACCTTAAATGGTGATCCAAAGCACAGTCTGGCCACTGCCCTTTGAGCAGGGACCCAACAAGTGGTGGATCTGGAGAGATCCCCTCCTTCCTCTTCCAGGAGGAGTGGCACAGAAGCGTGCTGCAAGAATCTGCTGGGTTTGGAGATTCTAAATGTGGCCATGCACCAGAGATAGAAACTCTCGGTAACAGGCTTGGTGAACTCAGAGTGCGGTCGGAGAACAGAGAGAAGGGAGGGACTGACTGCTTTTCTTTGAGGATGCACTGAGGAGTGAGGTCCCAAGCTCTCCATTCCTCCAGGTCGGAGATTGGGAGGCCGCCATTTTCACTCCTATCCTCCAAAGCTGTTCGGAAAGCGTTCAGGGAACAAAAGCTCCCAAGAGCGAACCTGAGCCGAATAGTTAGCCTGGCCCTAGGCAAGGGCGGTGCAATTGAGCTTTGGGCAAAGACACCTGAGAATCACAGCAACAGGCCCCTCCCCCAGAAGATCAACAAGGACATCCCGCCAAGACCAAGTTCACTGACCACTGAAAATGTGGAACTCCAGAGCTAGGGGAAAGCAACACAGAATTCATGGCTTTCCCCTCATGATCTTTTAGTCTTTCAAAGTTAAGTTCTTTGAATTTTATTTTTTCTTACTCTTTTCTCTGAAATTTTTTCATCTTTCCTATTCTAACATTTTTAAACTATTCTATCTTAACAATACTTTTTAAAAAATCTTTTAAAATTTTCATTGTTATAGTTATATTTTATCCCTTCATTGTATTTAACCTTACTTTTTGTGTACATGCAGGGTCTGTTCAATTCACCAGTCTAATAGATGGTAGATATAGATATAGATATAGAAATAGGTATAGAGACAGAGACAGAGATAGAAATAGAAATAGATATAGATATAGATATAGATATAGATATAGATAGAGTTTTTTTCCCCCTCTTTCTACTCCTCCCAATTTTGGGTCTCCTCTGATTAGGTTAGTGTATATTTTTCTTGGGTTGTTGCTAACTTTAGTATTCTGTTCTCTCATCCATCTACTCTTATCTGGATAAAATGAAAAAAAAAACAAGACCTATCGATATACTGTCTACAAGAAACTCATTTTACACGCAAAGACACCTCCATATTTAAAGTGAGGGGGTGGAAAACAATTTACCATTCCAGTGGACATCAAAAGAAAGCTGTAGTGGCAATCCTTATATCAGATAAAGTAGGTTTTAAGCCAAAGAATATCAGAAGAGATGAGGAAGGACGCTATGTCATGCTTAAAGGATCTGTCCAACAAGAAGATCTAACAATTTTAAATATCTATGCCCCTAACATGGGAGCAGCCAATTACATAAAACAATTAATAACAAAATCAAAGAAACACATCAACAATAATACAATAATAGTAGGGGACTTTAACACCTCCCTTGCTGAAATAGATCCTCTAAGGAAAGGATCAACAAGGAAATAAAGGCTTTAAATGACACCCTGGACCACTTGGACATCGCAAATATTATAAGAACATTCCATCTCAAAACCAAAGAATACACATTCTTCTCTAGTGCACATGGAACATTCTCCAGAAGAGACCACATTATGGGTCACAAATCAGGTCTCAACTGGTACCAAAAGATTGGGATCATTCCCTGCATATTTTCAGACCATAATGCTCTGAAACTAGAACTCAACCACAAGAGG
>LNAC01001149.1:43070-104855 GCA_002007465.1 Ailurus styani | reverse complement strand
AGGGCGGGGGGTCATGGGGGGTAGGGAGGGGACAAAATGAACCAAGATGGCATTGGGAAGGGGACAAACTATAAGAGACTCTTAATCTCTCGAGACAAACTGAGGTTTACTGTGGGGTGGGAGGGTAGGGATAGGGTGGATGGGTTATGGACGTTGGTGAGGATTTGTGCTATGGTGAATGCTGTGAAAGGTGTAAGCCTGATGATTCACAGACCTGTACCATTGGGGCAAATAATAAAAAAAAAAGAAAAGAAAAGAAATGGAAACCATCAACAAAACTCAGCCATTGGAATAGATGAAAATTTATGCAAATGACATATCAGGTAATAAAGCTTTAATATCCAAAATCTATAAAGAACTTACCAAACTCAACATCCCCAAACCATGTAATCCAGTTAAAAATGAGCAGAAGACATGAATACACATTTTCCAAAGAATACATACAGATGACTAGCAGACATATGACAAGATACTCAGCATCACTCATCATCAGGGAAATACAAATCAAAACCATGATGAGATACCAACTCACACATTTTGAAATGGCTAAAATTAATAAAAAGGATACAACTGATTTTGGGGCAATGCACAGAAAGGGGAACTCTCTTACACTGTTGGTGGGAATGCAAAGTGGTGCAGCCACTCTTTTTTTTTTTAAAGATTTTATTTATTTATTTAATAGAGCATAAGCAGGGGGAGCAGCAGGCAGAGGGAGAGGAAGAAGCAGGCTCCTTGGTGAGCAGGGAACTGAACTCAGGGCTCAATCCCAGTAACCCTGGATCATGACCTGAGCTGAAGGCGGATGCTTAACTGACTGAGCCACCCAGATGCCCCTGGTGCAACCACTCTTGAAAAGAGTATGGATGTTCCTCAAAAAGTTAATAATAGAAGTACCTTATGATCCAGCAATTGTATCATAGCTCTTTACACAAAGGGTACAAAAATACAGATTCAAAGGTGTACACGCACCCTGATGTTTATAGCAGCATTATTAACCATAGCCAAACTATGGAAAGAGACTGTGTCTACTGACTGATGAACAGATAAAGGAGAGGTGGTATATATATACAATATAATATTACACTGCCATCAAAAGTAGTTAAATCTTGCCATTTTCAAGATATAGATGGAGTTAGAGTATATTAGGCTAAGCAAAATTAATCATTCAGTGAAAAACAAATACCATATGATTTCACTCATATGTGGAATTTAGAAAACAAAACAGATGAACATATGGGAAGGGGAAAAAAGAGAGAGGGGGAGGGAATCAAACCATAAGAGACTCAGTGATAGAGAACAAACTGAGGGTTGATGGAGGGGAGGTGGGTGGAGGATGGGCTAAGTGGGTGATAAGTATTAAAGAGTACACTTGTTATGATGACCACTGGGTATTATATGTAAGTGGTAAATCCCTTAATTCTATTCCTGAAACCATATTACACTATATGTTAACTAACAAGAATTTAAATGATTTGGAAGAAAAATATTAAAATGAGGGCCATAAAAAGGCTTTATGAACTATAAGGGAACATGCTGACAAAATTATTCCATTAACTATTTCTCCTTCATCTTCTGCACAGTGCTATTTCTCACCTAAAATATTGCATAAGTTCTCATAAATAAAATTTTTTTGAGAGCAATTTGGGTAACTTTGGCATAATTTGGATAATGTAGGGTGTTATAATTTGAGGGCAGGGAATTAATGCCATTGAGGATCTAGTTGCAAAAGCCCACCTTTATATCTGGAGATAAGTTTGCCACAATGACACTATTTGCCAGGCATATTTGTGTGTGTTTGCTCTGTGTATGGACCAATGAAGTGGTATTTGTAAAACTGTCTAGGTTACCAGAGATCTCTGAAAGTAAAGTGAAAACATTCATTTAACTTGAAAATGGAGTCCCAAGAACTGGGTTTATTGTGGCTACATCACTTTTGGTGTGACCTGGAAGAGAGAAAGTCATTTGAATTTTCTGAGCCTCAGTTTTCCTGTTTGTAATTAACAACAATGAATGATTAGTAATTGCCACTATGTCCTTCACTGGGAATCAGAGTGAACTAATGCATGTGAAAGCACCTGTGTACTGTAAATAGCTACACAACCTCATTGTTATTTCCAAGTATCAGGGGAAATCCTCCAGGAACTTGCTTAGAAGTTACCTTTGGTATATTTCCTTCATTTCAGTAGGGACCAATCAATTCTCTAGCCAAAAAGGGAAAGTGACTTAAACATTTGACTTGGGAGTCTAGCCCTTAACCTAGCTTCACGTCTGTTACTGAGACACCCTCACTTTCAAAAAATGCGAGCAGAACCAGACTGAGGAAAATTTTGAAACAAGTAAATCATATTTTCAGTGATTCCCTTTATTCCTTTCAGAAACCCTCCTTTAGAGGACGTACTGGGTAGCAGACGTAACTGTATTTTGAGAGGTTGTATGCACTAGTAGTTAATATTGTAAACTTTGGAAACAGACAGATCTGGGCTGAATGTTAGTTCCATCATTTATTATTTGTGATTTTGGTAAGTTAGCCAACCTGTAAGTTCCTTAGATTCCTGGTCTGTAAAATGGGTCCAATAATTACACTACCTCATGGGGTTGCTACAAGGATTCAATGCAATAGTGCCTGGCACAAATAATGTTTCCAATAAATATAGCTTTATTTTTATTCAAACTGTGGTTTTGCTCACTCAGAGTTATTATATTTTAACATTATCAACCAGGAAATAGACACTATCCTAAAGAACGTGTTCTGTTTTGGAATGTTAAGATTTTTCCCACCTCTTAGCCTTGTTGGTTTGGTGTTTTGGTAGTTTGTACAAGTGAGCCAACCCTCAGGAAATATTAGGTACAAATTTGAATACAAAATAAAATTTTGGTTTTTTTCAGTGATTTTCCATAGCCTTTCCAATTTACACTTTTTTGTAATTTTTTTAGGTTTTATTTATTCATTTGAGAGAGAGAAAGTGAGCGAGGGAGAGAGAGAGTATGAGCAGGGGGGAGGGACAGAGGGAAAGGGAGAAGTAGGCTCCCCATTGAGCAGGGAGCCAGATGTGGAGCTAGATTCCAGGACCTCAGGATTATGACCTGACCCAAAGGCAGACGCTTAACTGACTGAGCTACCCAGCCACCCCTGTAATTTTTTTTTCACTGTTGCTTTCAGGTGATCAAAATTGCTTTACTTCATATGGGTTATATCCTAATAAATATTTTCATCCCAATTTAGTCCAGAAGGCTCCTCACTACTGAATAATTGGTACTAGGTTGGTTGGTCAAAACATTTCCCTTGACTAAAACTAATAAAAAGGAAGATTTTTTTCCTGTTCTTAAAAGAATACAAAAAATAGTATTTATCTCATGGGGCTAAGCTGAATCCCTGGAAGTATAATAGGTATAGTTATGGAACAAAAGGGTTAGTTTCTTTAATTTCATGATTTTTTAAAAGATTTTATTTATTCATTTGACAGAGAGAGAGAGATTACAAGTAGGCAGAGAGGCAGGCAGAGAGAGAGGAGAGAGGAGGAAGCAGGCTCCCCGCTGAGCAGAGAGCCCGACGCGGGCCTCGATCCCAGGACCCTGGGATCATGACCTGAGCCGAAGGCAGCGGCTTTAACCCACTGAGCCACCCAGGCGCCCAAATTTCATGATTTTTGATTTAGAATATACTTTTATGGATCAACGTCAAATTCGCTTTATCAGTTTACGGATTGCCTTTGGTTCCATGAAATTCTACATAACAATTTCTCAATTTCTCAATAATTTCTCAAAATCTCAACAATTTTTCAATCTGACCCAGAGAGAAAAATTGTGGCAAAGGAAAGGGGACAAGTGTATGGTTTCTGGTTGGTTGAAAATTTTTCATACAGAAGGAAAATACACTTAATAGGATGAGGAGTAAAGGTTTATCTGGTGTTCAGGCACGTAAACTGATCACTTTTGTTACATCTCTTAACAGGGTATGAACTGTTGTTTTTCAGTTTCTCACTGTTGATCAAATGAAGTTTGTGAAAGCACTTTAAAAATAGGAATTTATTGTCAAATTCTCATATTATTTTTTGTTATTAGCATAGTGTTGGTGAAGAAATGGTCTTGTTAGAGAATGTTGAACTTTCTCATTTGCATAAAGATATTATTGGTATCTTCCCTCCTCTGAAATGGTTCTTAGGCTCACTTGATTTCTGAATGGAGCACATTTTCCTCTTTTTGGACTTTTCATGAATATTATTTGTTTATTCTTATCATCAATAAAATTTCTACATGCACGACACAATCAGATGATAACTAGATTGAGGTTAAATTCAATTTGTAAATAGATTAAATAATCATTGACTTCTTTTTAAAATTAAAAAAATTATTTGGGGTTCCTGGGTTGTTTAAGCATCTGCCTTCAGCTCAGGTCATGATCCCAGGGCTCAGGGTCCTGGGGTTGAGCTGCAGTTGGTCTCCCTGCTCAGCATGGAGCCTGCTTCTTCCTCTGCTTGCTGCTCCCACTGCTTGTGCTCTCTCTCTCTGCCAAATACATAAAACCTTTAAATTTTTTTGTTTAAGTATAGTTGACACACAATTTTGCATTAGTTTCAGGTGTACAACATAGTGATTTGCATTTTCTATGTTATGTTATACTCACCACAAGTGTCACCATCTGTCACCATATAATACAATTACATGATCACTGACCATATTCTCTATAATGTGCCTTTTATTCCTGTGACTTATTCATTCCATAACTGAAAACATGTGTCTCCTACTCTCCTTCACTCATTTTGGCCATCCCCTCTCGTAACCCTTCCCTCTGGTAACCATCATTTGGTTCTCTGTATTTACATGTCTGATTCTGCTTTTTGTTTTTGTATCTGATGATTGTTTAATCTCCAGGCTCTCTTGAACGCAATACCATTTAAACAAACAAACAAGCAATCATCAGGAGTAGTAAAAATGGTACCTGTAAAAGTCTGTCTTTTTGTTCCTAAGATAAAGAGGACTCATCATTTTACTCATTTTGGTTTTATAACTGTCAGCCTTTCTCTTCCTTCCTGTTTTAAGCAGGAAGTGCTGATAACATTATATATAAATAAGCACTCCATGTTGCATAACTGTTGCCTTCTTTCAGACTTTTAAGAATGTATCAGATAGTTTTGTTGTACTTATTGGGTACTTAGAACAGCAAGTCAGAAGAACATTTTAAACAAAGAAGAAAGGGGCTAGAAATGTAAAAATTTGTTCATACTGTATTTTTCTTGGGCGCATGGTTTGTCTATCACACATGTGAAATTAACTCAGAAGTTTTCAGTCCAAAAGGATAAGTCCTGAGGAAAATTAGGAAATAAATGAAGTGAGCACTTCTCAACTTCTTTTTTCTACTTAAAGATATCTTTTCTCTTTTTAAATTTTAATTTTTTATTAAAGTATATTTGACATACAATATTATATCAGTTTCAGGTGTACAACATAGTGATTTAACAATCTTATGCATTCTTAAGTGTTCACCACAAAAAACTACTATCTGTCATCATGCAAGGTTATTACAATATGATTAACTATATTCCATATGCTATATTTTCCCTCCCTGTGAATCATTGATTTTATAACTGGAAGTTTGTATCTTCTAATCCTCTTTCTCTTTCCCCCTTTTTATCTCTTTAGCTTTCCAGGCATCCAGTGCTTCTCTTCTTGTGCTGAGTTCCAAAGGTTTGAAGGAAAGTGGATCTGAGAAATTGGTAACATTTCAGTGTAAAGAAATTTAAATTATTTTTTTTCTGAAGTGACTATCATCTTTTAGTTACATGAAATTACAGATATCACTAAACAAAAATAAAAAACCAATTAAGGAAATCATCCATGATCTCACCTTTCCAAATTAACCCACTCTTAATATTTATGTGTTATAGCCTTTTATGCTTTTTTCTTTATGTATATACATAGATATATTCATCAAAATAGGATTACACTATATTGTTTACCAACCTATTTCAGTCATTGATTTTGTTAAATTTTTTTTATTTGAGTATAGTTCACACACAATGTTGAATTAGTTTCAGATGTACAGCATAGTAATTCATCTTCTCTATACATTATGCTATGCTCCCCAGGTTTATCTACCATGGGTCACCATATAATGCTATTACAGTATAACTGTCTATATTCCCCATGGTATGCCTTTTATTCCCATGACTTACTCATTCCATAACTGGAATCCTGTATCACCCTCTCTCTTTCACCCATTTTGCCCTAAACCCCTCTTCTCTGGCAACTGTCAGTTTTGTTCTCTGTATTTACATGTCTGATTTTGCTTTTTGTTTGTTTTGTTTTTTAGGTTCCACATATTAGTGAAATCATATGATATTTGTCTTTCTCTGACTTATTTCACTTAGTGTAATACCCTCTAGATCCATCCATGTTGTTGCAATGGCTTGATCTCATCCTTTTTATGGCTACATAACATTCCATTGTGTATATATACCATATCTTCCTTACCTATTTGTCTATCAATGGACACCTTCAACCTGTTATTTTTATTTGGCAATTATTAATTTTTTCTATAACATCAAATGCAATCTCTCTTTTTTTTCTTTTTGGGTTTCTTTTCATTAATTTTTTGGGTGTTTTCTAGGTCACCTACAGAGCATTTTTCTTGTTCTGATCTGTTGAAAGTCACCCCTCTCCATAGAAAGGTTTCTAAAAAAATGAAAACATAAAAATAAAATACTAAAAAAAATTTCATGTTGTATGTGCTTGATTGAGGAGCCAATGGGACAAAGCTACCATTTGTGGGATTATTACTGAATGCTTCTAAGTTAGAATCCCGCCTAGGAGGCATTATATGGCAGTGCTATACAGCTTGGATTGGCCTCAGATAGCTTGACCCTCCACATTTGATGTTGCTCAGTGTACCCCGCTGTGCACCAGGACAAGATTTGGTGCAGAAATCTGGTATCCCCTGACTGCATGTAGCTCAGGCAGTGGGGTCACCCCCTCATCAGTCACACAACACATGTTGGTGGAAAAATGTGCCAAAATTTTTTAAAATTAAAATTATATGTTAGGGAGGATTGCTGGGAAGAAGACAGAGTAGGAGGATCCTAACCTCACCTCATATCATGGGCACAACTAGATAACAATCACTAAGTCTAAATAACTCAGAAAGTAACCTGAAGATTGGCAGAACAGACTCCACAACTTAATGTAGTAAAGAGGTCACACTGAAGAAATTCAGAAGGGTGCACATGAGATGTGGAGCTAAACAGATTTGCTGGATTGTCTGTGAAAGGGAAGAACCTACAAGGGCAGAGATAGAAGAGAAATACACTATCACACTGGAGATCCCACATGGGGAAAAAAGAATTCCCATAACATTTGGCTTTGAAAACCAGAGGAGCTGAATTATATGAGTTCCTACAACCATCATGTCTTAAAACCTGGAATTTCAAAAGTCAGCCAGCTTGGTTCTGGGAGAGCTAGGACTGCAATCGGAAACTGAGTCCCTGCACTTAAAAATCAGCACACCAAAGAGCCCCCAGAAATATAGCACAGAACCAGCAATTTGAAAAACACCTAGGTCATATCGGAGGGATAGTTGTTTACTAATCTCAGATCATGTCCTGGAGGGACAGAGATCTTTGAGAGACTTCCAGGAACAAAGGATATGGTAGGTGCTATTTCCCTCACCCAACCTCCAGCATAAACACATGGTCACCTACAGGAACCAGCATGGTGCTAACACTCACTATCTAACTTGCTAACACCACACATTCTGCCCCCCTTTCGGTGAATCCCCACCTCCAGGCAGACCTGACTCAGTACTGGCACTGCAGATCTTTCTGTCCACAGAAGACTGGGGCAAACCAATCCTTGCTAATGCTGCAACTTTCAACTCTGCAAACATTGACGTTCTGTCCCCTCCAATATACTTGTGGCCAGGGCACATCCAAAGCGATGCCACAAACCTGGCAGTATGCAAGGAGCCCTGATAGGAGCCAATACCACTCCAAAGTGACTCCTGCCCCAAGGAGAGGGAAATACAACCACACACACCAGGAATACTGTGGCTCCAGCAGTGGGCTGGGGGTAGACACATGGTATGACTTCAGGCCCTGCCCACAAATAAAGAGCTTCTCAGGGAACAACACAGAGAAAGGGCCCTGAGGTTTGGCATCTCTGAAAAATGTCTAGTCAAACTCAAATCAAGCCCAAGGCAGCCCCAGACTGGTCCACTAACAACACAGGGACCAAACACAGCTCAGGTGATAGAGAGTTATTGCAAACACCTGTACTGAAGGAAAAAGTGGCTCAGCCACAATATCAGGCCACATGCAAAACATATAGTAGGCACCCCTGAAGCATCAGATTCTTGTAAACAGGGGACACTGCATTGTAGGGCAGTACAAGACCTCTTCCTAAGGCCACTACTTTCAAGAGAAGGACATGTAGCTGACTTTTCTAACACAAGAAAGACACAGAGAGTTGGACAAAATGGGTAGCCAGAGGAATCTGTCTCAAGTGAAAGACCAAGACAAAAATCACAGAGAAAGATCTAAGCAGAATGAAGAAAAGTAATATGTCTGGTAGAGAATTTAAGGTAATGATCATAAAGGATATTCATTGGACTTGAAAAAAGAGTACAGTACATCAGTGAGGCCCTTAACAAAGAGACAAGAAGAACCAATCAGAGATGAAAAAACAATAAATGAAAAAAAATACACTAGATGGAATAAATAGTAGACCAGAGGAAGCAGAAAAGCAGAAAAACAAGACAGCTTGAAAAACAGAGTAAAGATAAGTAAACCAGCTGAGCACATGAAAGAAAAAAATAATGCAAAATGAGAATAGATTTAGGGAGCTCAGCAACACCGTTAAGCATGACATAATTCACACAAGAGAGAGAAAGGTGGAGAGGAGAAAGTTTATTTGAAGAAATAATAGCTGAAAACTTCCTGAATCTGGGAAAAGAAAAAGAAGTCCAAATCCCAGAGGCATAGAGATCTCCCACAAAAGCAACCAAAGTAGGTCCACACCAATACTCACAGTAATTAAAATGGAAAAAAAAGTAGTGATGAAGACAAAAGTTTAAAAGCAGTAAGAGAAAACAAAACACTGGTATACAAGGGAAACCCAATAAGACTACCAGCACTTTTTTTTCTTTTAGGAGAAAACTTGCAGGCCACAAGGGAGTGGCATGATATACTCAAAGTGATGAAAGGGAAAAATCTGCAGCCAAGAATACTCTTTCAAGGCTATGATTCAAAATAGAAGGAGAAAAAGAGTTTCCTAAACAGACAAAGGTTAAAGGAATTCATGACTACTAAACCAACCCTAAAAGAAATCCTAAAGAAGACTATGAATAGAAAAGAAAGACCAAATGTAAGAGTATGAATAGTAGGAAGCACAAAGCAGAAAAGTAAGTATATCTGTAAAAATCAGTCCAGGGACTCACAAAATAAAACAATGTAAAGTATGACACCATATATCTAAAATATGTGGGGGAGAAGAGTAAAGAATGTGTTCAAACTTAAGGGACCATCAACTTAACATTCACTGCTATATGCAGAAGATATTTTATACAAAACTAACAGCAACCAGAAATCAAATACCTGTAATAGATATGCAAAAATCAGAGAAAAGAATCTAAGTTTATCACTAAAGAAAGGCAGCTAATCACAGGAGAAGGGAGCAAGGGAAGAAATGAACAGAGAGGAACTAAACAAATATAAAACAAGTAACAAAATTGCAATAAATACATCTCTATAAATAATTACTTTGAACATAAATGGACTAAATGTTCCAATCAAAAGACATAGTTTGATAGAACAGATAAAAAAAGCAAGACCCCTCTATATGCTTTCTATAACAGACTCATTTTAGACCTAAAGACACAGGCAGATTGAAAGTGAAGGGATGGAGAAGCATTTATTATGCAAATGGATGTGAAAAAAACCCCAGTATAACAGTAATTATATCAGACAAAATAGACTATAAAACATTTATCAAGCAAGTGGATGTGAAAAGAAAGCCAGGGCAGTGATACTTAGAGCAGACAAAATAGACTTAAAAAAAGTACTGTGACTAGAGACAAAAGAAGGACACAAAAATCATAAAATGAACAACCCACCATGAAGATATAACAACTGAAAATATTTATGCCCACAACATGGGAACATAAATTAACCATAAAACAGTTAATAACACGCATAAAGGAACAAATCCATAGTAATACAATAATAGTAGGGGACATTAACACCACACTTACATCAGTGGACAGATCACCTAAACAAAAAATCAGTGTGGAAATGCTGGCTCTGAATTAGACTAAATGGATTTAATGGATATATTCAGAACATTCTATCCTGAAAGAGAAGAATACACATCCTTTTCAAGTGTATACAGAACATTCTCCAGAATAGAGCACATATTAGGCCACAAAACTAGTCTCATTAAATTAAAAAAAAATCTATGTCATACCAAGCATATTTTCTGGCCATGATCCTATGAAATTAGAAATCAACAAAGGGAAAAGAATCTGGAAAGATCACAAATATATGGAGGTTAAATAACATGCTACTACACAATAAATGGTTCAACCAAGAAGTGATAAAGGAAATAAAAAAAATGTGTGGAGACATGGGGTGCCTTGGAGTCCCAAGTTGGGTGAAGACATTACTTAAAAGTGAAATCTTTAAAAAATACATGGAGACAAATGAAAATGAAAACACAGTGGTCCAAAAATCGTTGGAATGCAGAAAAAGTGGTCCTGAGAGGGAAGTTTATAGCAATACAGGCCTACCTCAAGACAGGAAAAATCTCAAATAAATTACCTAAATTTACACCTAACTGAGCTAGAAAAAGAACAGACAAAACCCCAAACCAGTAAAAGGAAGAAGTTAATAAAGATTAGAGCAGAAAGAAATGATACAGAAATATATATTAAAAAAACCAAGAAAACAAACAAAAACAACAAATTAATGAAATCAGGAACTGGTTCCTTGAAAAAATTAACAAAATAAATAAACCTCTAGTCAGAGACATGAAAAAGAGAAAGAGAGAGAGAGAGAGAGAGAGAGAGAAAGAATTCAAACAAATTCAAAAATGAAAAAGGAGAAATAACAACTGACACCACAGAAATAAAAACCACAGAAATAAAAAGGATTGTAAGAGAATATTAAGACAAACTACATGCCATATTTTGTATAATCTAGAAGAAATGGACAAATTCCTAGAAACATATAACCTCCCAAAGCTGAATCTGGAAGAAATATAAAATTTAAATGGAACAATTACCAGTAATGATATTGAATCACTAATGAAAAAATCCCAACAAACAAAAGTCCTGGAGCAGATGGCTCCACAGGGGATTTCTACAAAATATTTAAGGAAGAGTTAATACTTACTCTCCTCAAATTATCACAAAAAATAGAAGAGGAAGTAAAACTTCCAAGTTTCTATGAGGTCTGCATTACCCTGATACAAAAACAGATAAAGACACTACAAAAAAGAGAATTATGGGCAAATTTCTCTGATGAACACAGATGCAAAAATCTTCAACAAAATATTAGCAGGCTGAATCAAACAATATATTAAAAAATTATTCACCACAGTTAGTGGGTTTTTTTCTGGGATGGAAGAGTATTTTAATATTTGCAAATCAATCAATATGATAGATCATATCAAGAACATAAAGGATAAAAATGATCATTTCAATAGATGCAGTAAAAGCATTTCACAAAGAGCTACATCCATACAAGATAAAAGCCCACCACAATGTATGGTCACAGAGAACTACTTCCACATAATAAAGGCCATATATGAAAAAAAACACAGGTAACATCATCCTCAACAGGGAAATACTGAGAACTTTTCCCCTAAGGTCAGAGATAAGACAAGAATATCCACTCTCAGCAACTTTTACATTTTTTTGTTTAAGTAATTTTTAATGAGATTATAGTCCAAATAAAGATGTCAGATTTAAATTTGTGTTTAAGAGAAAAGAAATTGCTCGGATATTATAGTCTAAAAATTTCTCTAAGCTTAAAAGACAACACCACACATTAAAAACTTGGAGTCATTATTATTATTAATATTAATATTATTTTAGTTTCAGGTGTAGGAATTAGTGATTCATCACTTACATACAACACTCAGTGCATCTCAACAAGTGCCCTCGTGGGCGCCTGGGTGGCTCAGTGGGTTAAAGCCTCTGCTTTTGGCTCAGGTCATGATCTCAGGGTCCTGGGATCGAGGCCCACATCGGGCTCCCTGCTCAGGGGGGAGCCTGCTTCCTCCCCTCTCTCTCTGCCTGCCTCTCTGGCTCCTTGTGATCTCTCTCCCTCTGTGAAATAAAAAATAAATAAATAAATAAATAAATCTTAAAAACAAAAACAAAAACAAAAACAAAAACAAGCGCCCTTGTTAATACCCATCACCCATTTAACCCATCCCCCAAACCTCCATTACTGCAACCCTCAGTTTGTTCTCCATAGTCAAGAGTCTGTTTTTTGGTTTGTCTCTCTTTTTTTTGCCCCTATGTTCATCTGCTTTGTTTCTTAAATTTCACATATAACTGAAATCATATGGTATTTGTCTTTATCTGACTGACTTATTTCACATGGCATAATACACCCTAGCTCCATCCATGTTGTTGCAACAGCAAGATTTTATTCCTTTTATGGCTGAGTAATATTCCATTGTATGTATATACCACCTCTTCTTTATTCATTCATCACTTGATGGACATTTGGGCTCTTTCCACAATGTGGCTATGTTGATAATGCAGCTATAAACATCAGGGTGAACATATCCCTTCTAATTAGTACTTTTGTATCCTTTGGGTAAATACCTAATAGCGCAATTGTTAGATCATAGGGTAGTTCTATTTTTAACTTTTTGAGGAACTTTCATACTTTTTTCCATAATGGCTGGACCAGTTTGCATTCCCACCATCAGTGTAACAGTTTCCCTTCCTCCACATCCTTACCAATATCTGTTGTTTCCTGTGTTGTTAATTCTAGCCATTCTGACAGGTGTCAGGTGATATCTCATTGAAGTTTTGATTTGTATTTCTCTGATGATCACTGATGTCAAGCATGTTTTCATGGGTCTGTTAGGTATTTCTATGTCTTCTTTGGAAAAATAGTCTATTCATGTCCTCTGCCCATTTTTTTAAACTGGATTATTTGTTTTTTGTCTGTTGAGTTTCATAAGTTCTCTATATATTTTGGATACTAATATCCAAATTTGGATAATCAGATACATCATTTATCAGATACATCATTTATAAATATCTTCTCCCATTCCGAAGGTTGCCTTTTAGTTTTGTTGATTGTTTCCTTTGCTGTGTAGAAGGATTTTATCTCGCTGAAGTCCCAATAGTTTGTTTTTGCTTTTGCTTCCCTTACCTCAGGAGACATATCTAGTAAGAATTTGCTATGGTTGATTTCAGAGAGGTTGCTACCTGTGTTCTCCTCTAGGACTTTAATGGTTTCATGTCTCACAGTTAGGTATTTCCCACATTTTGAATTTAGTTTTGCATATAGTGTAAGAAAGTGGTTAACTTTCAATCTTGTGGATGTTGCCGTCCAGTTTCGTAACACCATTTGTTGAAGACTATCTTTTTTTTAAATATTCTTTCCTGCTTTGTTGAAGATTAATTGACCATATAGCTGTGGGTCCATTTCTGGGTTTTCTATTCTGTTCTTTTGATCTCTGTGTCTGTTTTTCTGCCAGTACCATACTCTCTTGATGATTACAGCTTTTTTTTTTAAAATTTTTATTTATTTATTTGACACAGAGAGAGAGATCAGATTACAGCTAGGCAGAGAGGCAGGCAGAGAGAGAGGAGGAAGCAGGCTCCCTGCCGAGCAGAGAGCCCGATGTGGGCCTCGATCCCAGGACCCTGGGATCATGACCTGAGCCGAAGGCAGCGGCTTTAACCCACTGAGCCACCCAGGCGCCCTACAGCTTTATAACAAACTTGAAGTCTGGATTTGTGATGCCTCCAGCTTTGCTTTTTTTTTTCAAGATTGCTTTTGGCTATTTGGGGTCTTTTGTAGTTCCATACAAACTTAAGGTTTGTTTGTTCTAGCTCTGTGAAAAATACTGATAGTATTTTGATAAGGAATGCATTGTGTATAGGTTGTTTTATTTTATTTTTTTCTGTTTCAACCTGTTCTATTTTTAATTTTATTTTTTCAGAATCTTTTTTTCAATATTCATTGTTTATGCACCACACCCAGTGCTCCATTCAATACCCACCACCAGGCTCACCCATCCCCTACCCTCTCCCCTCCATAACCCTCAGTTTCTTTCTCAGAATCCACAGTCTCTCATCTTTCATCTTCCCCTCCAATTTACCCCAATTCACTTTTCCTCTTTCCTTCTCCTATTGTCCTCCATTTTATTCCTTATGTTCCACAAGTAAGTGAAACCATATGATAATTGATTTTCTCTGCTTGACTTATTTCACTCAGCATAATCTCCTCCAGTCCTGTCCATGTTGATACAAAAGTTGGGTATTCATCCTTTCTGATTGCTGCATAATATTCCATTGTATTTATGGACCACATCTTCTTTATCCATTCATCTGTTGAAGGGCATCTCAGCTCTTTCCACAGCTTGGCAATTGTAGACATTGCTACTATGAACATTGGGGTACACATGGCCCTTCTTTTCGCTACATCTGTATCTTTGGGGTAAATACCCAGTAGTGCAATTGCCAGGTCATAGGGTAGATTTATTTTTATTTTTTTGAGGAATTTCCACACTGTTTTCCAAAGTGGCTGCACCAACTTGCATTTCCACCAACAGTGTAAGAGTGTTCCCCTTTCTCCACATCCTCTCCAACACTTGCTGTTTCCTGTCCTGTTGATTATGGTCATTCTAACTGGTGGGTTGTTTTAGGTAATATGAATATTTTAACAATATTTGTTTTTCCAATCCACAAGATAGGAATGTTTTTCCATTTGTGTCAACTTCAATTTCTTTCATCAGTGTTTTGTACTTATCAGAATACAGATATTTTACCAATTTAGTTATGTTTATTCCAGGTATCTTATGGTTTTTGGTGTAATTGTGAATTGCATTAATTCCTTGATTTTCTTCCTGCTGCTTCATTGTTGGTGTATAGAAATGTCAGATTTCTGCATATTGATTCTGTATCCTGTGGCTTTACTGAGTTTGTGTATCAGTTCTACAAATTTTTGGTGGGGTCTTTTGGGTTTTCTATATAAAATATCATATTATCTGCAAGTAGTAAAGTTTGACTTCTTCATTGCTGGTTTGGATGCCTTTTATTTCTTTTGTTGGCTGATTGCTGAGGTAAGCACATGTTAAATAACAGTGATGAAAATGGACATCTCTATCTTGGTCCTGAGTGTAGAGGAAAAGCTCTCATTGAGGATGATTTTGGCTGTGAGTTTTTCATATATGGCCTTTATGATGTTGAGGTATGTTCCCTCAATCCCTAGTTTGTTGAGGGTTTTTATTTTTAATGGGTGTTGTACTTCATTAAATGCTTTTCCTGTATCTTTTGAGAGGTCATATAGTTCTTTTTAAATAGATTTGTATTTATTGATTTGATAGAGAGAGAGCTGAATGAGAAAGACACACATAGAGAGAGAGCACAAATAGGGGGAGGGGCAGAGGGAAAGAGAGAAGCGGACTCCCTGCTAAGCAAGGAACCCAACATGCCTGGCTCAATCCCTGGACCCAGGGATAATGACCTGAGCCAAAGGCAGACACTTAACTGACTGCAGGAGCCCTGAGAGGTCATAGGGTTCTTATCCTTTCTTTTATTAATGTGGTGTATCATGTTGATTGATTTGTGAATATTAAACTACACTTGAAGCCCAGCAATAAATTCTATTTGATCCTGGTAAATGACTCTTTTAAATATTGTTGAATTTGATTGGCTAGTATTTTGTTGACAATTTTGCATCCATGTTCATCAAGGATATTGGCCTGTAATTCTCTTTTTTAATGGATTCTTTGTCTGGTTTTGGTATCAGGGTAATGCTGGCCTCATAGAATGAGTTTGGAAGTTTTCATCCCATTTCTATTTTTTGCAATAGTTTGAAAAGAATGGATATTGTCTTTTTTTTAAATGTTTGGTAGAAGTCACCCGTGAAGCCATCTGGCCCTGGACTTCTGTCTGTTAGGAGATTTTTAATTACTGATTCAATTTCTTTGATGGTTAGCAGTATGTTCAGGTTTTATATTTCTTTCTGATTCAGTTTGGTAGTTTATATGTTTCTAGGAATTTATCTAGTTCTTCAGATTGTCTGAATTGCTGGAATATAATTTTTAAAAATAATTTTCACTCCTCTGGCATTTGTGATTTTATTCATTTTGGTCATTTCTCTTCACTTTTTGAAACACCTGGCTAGTGTGTTTATCACTTCTATTAATTGTTGCAAAGAATAAGTTCCTGATTTCCTTGATCTTTTTTCTTTCTTTCTTTTTTTTGTTTTAGTTTCTATATCATTATTCTGACTCTAATATTTATTATTTCCCTTCTGCTGCTGGCTGTAGGTTTCATTTCATTTCTTGTTCTTTTTCTAGGTCCTTTAGCTGTAATGTTAGGTTGTGTATTTTGGGATTTTCCTTGCTTCTTGAGGTAGGCCTATATTGCTGTATTCTTCCCTCATAGGACCATATTTGCTACAACCCAAAAGTTTTGGACCATCATGTTTTAATTTCCATTGTTTCTTTGTGCTTTTTTATTTCATCTCTGATTTCCAGGTTGACTCATTCATTTTTTAGTAGGATGTTCTTCCACTTCCATGTATTTGTTGTCTTCCAAATTTATTTTTGTGGGTGACTTCAAGTTTCATATCATTGTGGTCAGGAAAGATGCATTGTGTGACCTCAATAGTTTTGTACTTGTTGAGGCCTGATTTCTGACCTAGTATGTGATTATGTGATCTCTTCAGGAGAATGTCCCATGTACACTTGAAAAGAATGTGTATACTGGTACTTTAGAATGGAATGTTCTGAATATATCTGTTAAGTCCATCTGTTCGAGTGTGTCATGTAAAACCATTGTTTCCTTGTAGATTTTCTGCCTAGATGATGTGTCCATTGATGTAAGTGAAGTTTTAAGGTCCCCTACTATTATTGTATTATTATTAATGAATTACTTTATGTTTATTATTAATTATTTTATATATTTGTGTGGTGCCAAGTTGGGGGCATAATGATCTACAGTTGTTAAATCTTCTTGTTGGATAGTCCCTTTTATTATGATATAGTGTCCTTCATCTCTTGTTATAGTCTTTGGTTTAAAATCTAATTTTTTGATATAAGTATTGCTACTCCAGCTTTCTTTTTTTTTTTTAAAGATTTTATTTATTTATTTCACAGAGGGAGAGAGATCACAAGGAGGCAGAGAGGCAGGCAGAGAGAGAGAGGGGGGGAAGCAGGCTCCCCGCTGAGCAGGGAGCCCGATGGGGGCCTTGATCCCAGGACCCTGAGATCATGACCTGAGCCGAAAGCAGAGGCATTAGCCCACTGAGCCACCCAGGCACCCTCCAGCTTTCTTTTGACATCCATTTCCATGATCAATGTTTCTCTATCCCCTCACATTCAATTTGCAGGTGTTTTGAGGTCTAAAATAAGTCTCACAGGCAGCATATAGATGGGTCTTTTTTTTTTAATCCATTCTGACACACTATGTGTTTTGATTGGAGTGTTTAGCCCATTTACATCCAGAATACATTATTGATAGATATGAATTTAGTCCCATTTTGTTACTTGTTTTGTTAGTGTTTCTGGGGGGTTTCTCTATTACTTTCTAGACTTTGTCACTTTTGATCTTTATTTCCCACTCAAGGAGTCCCCTATAATATTTCCTGCAATGGTGGTTTAGTGCTCATGAATTCCGTCAGTTTTTACTTGTTTGGGAAACTCTTCTCCTTGTATTCTGAATCACAGCCTTGCTGGATAGAATATTCATGTTTGCAGACTTTTCCCATTTGGCAGGTTGAATATATCATGTCACTTTTTCTGATTTGATACATTTCTGTGGAGTGATCTGCTGCTAACCTCATGGGTCTTCCCTTGTAATTTAGGGAGATTTTTTTTGTCTCGCTGCTTTTAGGATTTTTTTCTTTATCAGTATATTTGGCACAATTAAATACAATATATCTTTTTAAAATTCAAATTCCTTGATAGTTATTGGTCTGTTCAGATTGTCTATTTCTTCCTGTTTTAGTCTTGGTCATTTATCAGTGTCCAGGAATGCATCCATTTCTTCCAGATTATCTAGTTTATTGGCATATAGCTGCTGGTAATAAGTTCTAATAATTCTCTATTTCCTTGGTATTGGTCATGATTTCTCCCCTTACTTTCATGATTTTATTAATTTGGGTCCTTTCTCTTTTCTTTTGGATAAGTCTGGCCAGAGGTTTATCAATTTTATTAATTGTCTCAAAGAACCAGCTTCAAGTTTTGTTGATCTGTTCTACTGTTCTTCTAGTTTCTATTTAATTTGTTTTCTGCTCTAATCTTTATTATTTCTCTTATCCTGCTTGGTTTGGGCTTTATTTGCTGTTCTTTCTCCAGCTCCTTCAGGTGTAAGTTTAGCTTGTGCATTTGGGATTTTTCTAATCTTTTGAGAGAAGCTTGGATGAGTATGTACTTCCCTCTAGGGACTGCCTTTGCAGTATCCCATAGGTTCTGAACTGATGTGTTTTTATTTTCATTGGTTTGCATGGATTGTTTAAGTTTCTCTTTACTTTCCTGGTTGACCCATTCATTCTTTTCTTTGGGGGGGGAATATTTGCGTTTTAAAATTATTATTATGATTACTTGCCCCATGGGTACAGGTCTGTGAATCATCAGGCTCACACCTTTCACAGCATGACCTATTCATTCTTTAGCAGGATACTCTTTAACTTCCAAGGGTTTGAATTCCTTCTAAATTTCTTTTTGTGGTTGAGTTCCAGTTTCAATGCACTGTGGTCGGAAAATATGCAGGGAACAATCTCCATCTTTTTGTATCAGTTGAGATCTGATTTGTGTTCCAGTATGTGATCTTTTCTGGAGAAAGTTCCGTGTGCACTCAAGAAGAATGAGTATTCTGTTGTTTTAAGAGGGAATGTCCTGTATATATCTGTGAAGTCCATCTGGTCCAATGTGCCCTTCAAAACTCTTTTTTCTTGGTTGATTTTCTGCTTAAGTGATCTGTCCATTTCTGTGAGTGTAGTGTTGAAGAATCAATGTGATTCTTTATTTTGGTTAATAGTTGGTTTATGTAGTTGGATGCTCCCATGTTGAGGGCATAGATATTTACAGTTGTTAGATCTTCTTGTTGGATAGACCCTTTAAGTATGATATAGTGTCCCTCTACATCTCTTACTATAGTCTTTGGTTTAAAATTTAATTTTTCAGAAATGAGAATCACTACCCCAGCTTTCTTTTGAGGTCCGTGGTCTGGAGGTGTCTTTAGGTTCAAAATGAGTCTCTTGTAGACAGCATATGAATGGGTCCTGTTTATTTTTAATCCAATCCAAAAACCTGTGCCTTTTCATGGGAACATTCAGCCCATTAATGTTGAGCATAATAACTACTGAAAGAAATTAATTTAGTGCCATCGTATTGCCTATAAAGTCACTGTTTCCGTAGGTTGCCTCTGTTAATTTTTGGTCTATGTTACTCTTGCAGTCTTTCTTCTAGAATCCCCCTTAATAATATTTCTCTGAGGGCTGGCTTAGTGGTCACATATTCTTTCAGTTTCTGCCTGTCCTGGAAGCTCTTTATCTCTCCATACATTCTGAATGACAGCCTTCCTGGATAGAGTATTCTTGGCTGCATGTTCTTCTCATTTAATACCCTGAATATGTCTTTCCAGCCCTTTCTCATTTGCCAGGTCTCTGTGGATAGATATGATGTTATTCTGATGTTCCTCTCTCTGTACATACGAAATATCTTCTCCCTAGCTGCTCTCAGGATAGCTTCCTTGGTTCTAAGATTTGCAAGTTTCAGTATTATATGCCAGGGTGTTGGTCTATTTTTATTGATTTTGGGTGGGGTCCTCTCTGCCTCTTGGACATGAATGCTTGTTTCATTCCCCACATTAGGGAAATTCTCAGCTATGATTTGCTCAAATATACCTTCTAGTTTTTTCTCTCCCCACCCCTTCAGGCATCCCAATAATTCTGACATTGGAACATTTCATGACATCATTGATCTCTCTAAATCTGTTCTCTGGGTTTCTAGCTGCTTATCCCTATCTTCCTCAGCTTCCTTCCTTTCTATCAGCTTACCTTCTAGATCACTAATTCATTCTTCTCTCTCATTTACCCTGGCTGTTAAAGAGTATTCAGTTTAGACTGTATCTCATCCATAGCATTTTTAAGTTCGGCCTGATTAGATCTCATTTCTGCCCTTAGAGATTCTATATTGTCACTAATGCTTTTCTCAAGCCTAGCTATTGACTTCATGATTGCTACCCTGAAGTCTATCTCTGACATCTTGCGTATATCCATATCCACTAGAGCTGTGGAAGAGGTCATTGTCTCTGGTTCTTTCTTTGTTGAGAGTTCCTCCTACTAGTCTTTCTGTTGCAAAATGGTTGAGAGAATGGAGAGTCCAAAGTATCAAATAATACCCAAGCAAAATGCACCCTAGAAAAGATCTGAAGTGGTTGAAAGCTACCACAGATACACTGCCAAAGTCAAGATGATCCAAAACAATAAAAAAGAAAGAAATACAAAAGAGAAAAAAAAGAAGAAAAAAGAGGCAAGTGGGGAGAGGGATTTTAATCTCTCAGGATGGACACAACAGGGTGATCTGCCTGTTCTTGCTTGATTTTTGGTCTGAGTGTTAGAAGACACTATATCCCAACATTGCAAAGAAATCAGAGCTTACATATATGTCAAGATAAAATTGAATAGCGTGAAAAACAGGCTAATATGGGGCATATATCTATGCAACATATATGTGAAAAAATAAAAGTTAAGAAATGACTGAAGAACATAGGTTAGGAAATAATCTATTTGAAACAGGAGAAGGGTAAAAAAAAAGGAATATGAAAAGAAACTAAAAAAGAAGTATAAAATTTTACCCTGAAGTATAAATGAGTCATGAGAGGTAACACCAGGAGCCTCCTATATTATTTTCCCCTTGCACTGGAGTTTTACAGTCCTGTGGGAAATAAGCTTGTCATTCACCTGTTCTTCCAGTCTGTCTTCTGGGAGAGGGACCTATTTCTACACTTCTCAGGTAGTCTTCTCAGTCTTTGCCTGGGTAGAGTTGCACCACCCCTTGTCAGGGGGATGAGCTTAATGTGAGCTGGCTGGCTGTGGGACTTTTGTTCCTTAGCATCTTTCAGCTTCTTTCTAGAGGGTCAGAGTAAACATGGCCATGCGGGAATCTTCAGCATAGAGCCACACTGTCACGATTCCCTCCTCAACAAATCTTACAGGTCAATCCGTTTCCACCTCTTTGAGTACCGAACTCTACAGACTCATGCAATTCATGACCACCACATCTCTCCTGTAGGAGTCATGGGGGACCCGCAGGCATCACTGTCCTTTGTGACTTTGCAATTGCTAGTGACTGTGGGCTCATGCGTGCACCCCTTCCACAGCTCCTAGGTCATGCTGGGTGCTGCCCCAGCATCTCTTCATGGGCCACACAGCCCTGAGATCTGTCCCTGTCATGGGCACAAGCAGTTATATATCTCCCCTAGGGTGTTTGATAGCTTGTTCCTTCCCGTTCTTTTCAGGGTGGCCAGGCAGATAGGGGTCTCCATAGGGGCTCAACTCGTGGTTTATAGTGTCTGGAGCTGAAAGTACCCTCTGGGATTACTGACCATAATCAGTCTCCCAGATCCACTTCTTGGGCACTCTATTGGTTTGGACTACCCCATTCTTTATGAGTCTCTTGGAATCCTAAGACCACAATGATCCACCTAGAATTCTGCCCTACTCCCCCCTTGTGCCCTTTTCAGAAGGGGGTTCCTCTCACTAGAGTAGATTTCCAAGGGTCCCAATTTTTTTGTTCCAGTGTTATATCACTTCCCAGAAGCCAGCTTATGGAGCCTCCCTCCCCTCTCTGCTTATCTTCAGGTATTTCCACCCAAGATTCTAGGTTCCGCACTTCTACCTCGCAAAAAGTAGTCTTTTTTTCTGCTTGTGAGATATAGATAAATCTTCTTACATTTCAGGTTGAATTCATATGTGTTCAGAATGTTTTGATAGGTATCCAGCTAAATTCAAGGGACCAGATGTAACAAGGTCCCTTACTATGCCACCATCTAGCCCTCTGATCTATTAATTGATTTTTATATTCAGGTGCTCTCACACTGGGGGCATAAATATTTACAATTATTAGATCTTCTTTTTGGATAGTCCTCTTTACTATGATATAATTCCCCTTTTCATCTCTTTTTACAGCCTTTGTTTTAAAATACGGTTTTAAATCTGTTTTTTAATATTTTTCTTATACAAATATAAATATGGCTACTCTGGTTTTCTTTTGATGTGTGTTACCATGATACATGGTTCTCTATCCCCTCACTTTCAATCTGCATATGTTTTTAATTTTTATTTTTTAAATGTTTATTTATTTATTTATTTATTCATTCACTTTATTTTTTCACTGATCCAAGATTCATTGTTTATGCACCACACCCAGTGCTCCATGCAATACGTGCCCTCCCTAATTGGGGTAAATCAGAGGGGGAGATGAGCCGTGAGAGACTATGGACTCTGAGAAACAAACTGAGGGTTGCATATGTTTTTAAGTCTCAAGTGTGTCGCATATGGGCAGCATATAAATGTTTTTTTTCCCCATTCTGTTACCCTATGTCTTTTGATTACAGCATTTAGTCCATTTACATTCAGAGTGATTTTTGATAGATATGAATGTAGTGCCATTTCATTTTTTCTTAAGTTGTTGTTTCTGGGGATTTTCTCTGTTCTTTCCTAGTGTTTGCCACTTTTGGCCTTTCTTTCCCACAGCATTCCCTTTAATATTTCTTGCAGGGCTGGTTTAGTGGTCATGAAATCTTTTATTTTTTCATTTGTGTGGGAAACACTTTATCTCTCCTATGATTCTGAATGACAGCCTTGATGGGTAGAGTATTACTGCTTGTGTATTTTTGCCATTTGGCATGTTGAATATATGCCACTCCATCTGGCCTGCCAAAAATATTTGGAGAGATATGCTCTTAACCTTATTTGTTTTCCATGGTAAGTTAAGGATTTCTTTTCCCTTGATGCTTTAAGGATTTTTTTTCTTATGTCTGTATTTTGCAAATTTTACTACATGTCTTGGTGTTGGCCTGCTTTTGTTGATTTGATGGGTGTTCTCTGTGCCTTCTATATTTGTATTTCTGTTTCAGTCCTGAGATAAGGGAAGTTTTCATCTATAATTTCCTCAAAAAAACCTTCTGGCCCCCTTTCCCTCTCTTCTGGGAATCCTGAATGATACAGATGTTATTATGGTTTATGGAGTTGCTGAATTCCCTAAGTCTACATTGGTGATCCAATATTATTCTTTTGCTCTTTTCAGCTTCATTATTTTCCATAATTTAATATTCTATATTACTTTTTCATTCTTCTGATTCTTCTAACCTTGTGGTCATTACATCCAGTTGGTTTCATATATCAGTTATAGAATTTTTCACTTTGGCCTGACTAGTTTCTAGGTCTTTTATCTCTCCAGTAAGGGATTTCCTGGTGTCTTCTCTGCTTTTCTCAAGCCCAGCTAGTATCCTTATGATTGTTGTTTTAAATTCTGAATCAGTCATATTACTTTTATCTGTTTCATTTAGATCCCTGGACATGACATTTTCTTCTTCTTTCTTTTGGGTTGAATTCCTCCATCTTGGCATTTTGTCTAGGTCTCTGCCTTCTTTGTGTGTTAGGAATGTCTGTTAAGTTTCTTGCTGCTGGGAGTAATGGCTTTATTCAGAAGAGGTCTTATACTGTTCAGGGCCTTGGTGTTTCAGGAAGTGTCTCCGGTGCATGCTGTATGTGCTCTGCTACTGTGATTTGGCTGCTCTTTCCTTCAGGTCAGTCCTCTGAAGAGTTTCTCCTTGCCTGAAATGGTGAGTGTTTGGACCTTGGCCAGAGTGTGGTGAATTTTAACTAGGTGTACTTTTGTCTGCTTGTTAAATGAGGCCTGATCTTATTTCCCCTAGAGCTGAAACTTGCAACATCCTATGGTCAGGATATGTGGTGCATACAGGGGGTTTGTGCTGGTTTTCTGAGTGAAGGGCCTGCTGCTCTTGTTCTCAGGTGTACTTGCCCTAGCAAAGAAGCACCTAGCTAGTGTGGGGGTGGAGCTGATATAAGCTTTTTAGTTCATTACTGTTGGTTCTGTACTACTCACTGAAGTCAGCCTGTGTTGATGGGTGGGGGATAAAAATGGTGTCAGCCAATTCTTTCATCCCCAGATATGGGAGTTAGTACTTCTACTTTCTGGGAAGTCATCACAGAAGAGCAGACATTCTCGCCTCATGTGTCACAAGTGTCTCTCAGATCCCTGCCTTTACGCAGACTCTGTCCATGCTGTCTTCCCTCTGGACAGTGCAGTTGTCTTGGTTTTATCCCAGGCGCACTGGCTGAGTTCCAAAACACAAAGGTTAGAAACCCTGCAGGGTTCAGACCCTTCCAGGTCCACTGGGGGATGGTCTTGATGCATGGGGGCTGGTGCTGGTTTGTACCAGAAGTGCAGTTGCACCAATGTGCAGGAGCTTGGAATTTAGAATACAGTGCAGCAAAAATCCTGAGTCCAGTTTAGCCACCCTCAGCAGGTGTCTCTACCCCTATGCATAAGGGACAGTGGAGTGCAATGATATCCCCTGAGAGGCAATAGCCACCTCTCCCAGATGTACTCCAGGAAAGGGGAACTGTCTCTCCCAGTGCATCCCAGGGGATCTTCTGATTGCTCTGCCCATTCCCAAGCCTCTGCCCTCCTCCTACAGAGGAGCACTGCAGTGCCCACTGGACCCAAAACCAGCCATGGTGTAGACTTCTAAAACTTTAGTATTTGAGCTTCATTGTTTGAAAAAACTCTTAAAAATTAACTCTCTCATTTTCCCAGTGAATAACTTTGGGAATGTGTTTTCCTATGCAATCCCCAATCTGTTCTCTTTCTCTCCTTTCTCTGTGATCCAAGCTCCCTTCCCTCCCCAGAACCCCTGATCTTTTTCTCTCCCAAATCATGTCTCTGAACCTCCTACCTTCCACAACGTGGCCTCTTCTCTCCCTCTAGTTGTGTAGTTTTTTCTGTCAGTCCTCTGATTGATTTGTTGGGTGTTCATAATGATTGACATTTATCTAGCTGTGTTCAAGGGACAACACAAGCATAAGGTCCTGTAACTATTGTGTGTATGTTAACTGGAATTTAAATATAAATTTAAAGAGAGGAGGGGAAAGATGGTGGAGAAGTAGGAGACCCTTTTTCAACCGATCCCCTGAACTGAACTAAATATCTACCAGAATACTCTGAACACCCATGAAATCAGCCTAAGATTTAAGATTATACACTTCTGGATCTCCAGGGGGGGCAGAAGATCGTCAGTGGAGAGGTACAGCGGAGTGGAAATGCTCAGACTGATATCGGAGGATAAACAGAAAGGGGAGGGATTCACTAGAAGTGTCCCATTGGAAAGTAATACCCCAATAAAAAAGTGCCCTGTGCTTGGAGATGAGCATTAACTTGGAGTCTGGTTAAAAGCACTCAAAAAGAACAAAGGGTCTTTTTTTAAAAAAAGATTTTATTTATTTATTTGTTAGAGAGAGAGAAGAGAGAGCACAAGCAGGCTGAGTGGCAGGTAGAGGCAGAGGGAGAATCAGGCTCCCTGCTGAGCAAGGAGCCCGATGCGTGACTTGATCCCAGGACCCTGGGATCATGACCTGAGCCGAAGGCAGCTGTTTAACCAACTGAGCCACCCAGGTGTCCCAGAACAAAGGGTCTTAAGGGGCAATTGGTGGAAGTGGGCAACCACACGCATGGACGTAAGCCCATGGTCCCAGGGCGGTCAACGCTGGAGCCCACCCATGTCTGAGAGAGCCCTGTGGGGGCTCCAGCTGGTGGTCACTGAGCCCGCGGCTTTCTGCTGCTTGCATCACTGCTGAGGTTGTGCACATCCCTGCCTGCGCCTGAGACAACCTGGCTCAGGCTCCTGCTGGATGTCCCTCGACCCAAAGCCTTCTGTGACCTGCGCTGCCACTGGGTCGTGGACATGGACTCCAGACAGTAGTCCCGGCAACAGCCTCCACCAGGATCGGGCTTGCCTTGACTAATATTGCTCGTGGTTTTAGTGGCACAGGGGTGCAGAGACAAGCGGGGGCCTTGGGCGACCACTGAGATGGTGGATGGGAGTGCACACCACCTATGGGAGGTTGCAGTGTTCAGCGGAGTTTGCAGAGGGGGAGTCTGTGTGTTTTGGCCCATCCAAAGGGGAGCAGACTGAGGCTTCTCTCTGAGGTAGCGGTATGGGTGCAGACAGTTTACATTGCCTAACCCTCCGAAAAGCCACCAAAAGCCACCAAAGAACAAAAACCTCCAGAGAGAAAGAGCCTGAAAAATCGGTTTCCACAGAGCCCAGCCCCTTGATGGGGGCAGGGCGACTCAGCCTAAGCAAGGTTGACTGAAAAACAATGTGGCAGGGTCCTCCCCTAGAAGACAAGCCAAAAGAACAAGAAGACAATAACCACAGTGTTCCTATAAAACTGTAAAACCCCAACATCAGGGGGAAAACAATATATTAACCCTCTGGTATTGCCCCCAAACCTGCATATTTCATAGATATAACTTTTTCTTTTAATTTGTTCTCAGGACTTTTCTTTTTTTCTTTTTTTTAACCTACTTACCATTACAAGTTGATGCTTAATACAACATATTCCATAATAACTTTTTAACTTGAACTTTTTTCATACATATACCTGTGTTTCTTTTTCTTTTTTAATATATCTATATCTAAATCTAAATCTATATCTAGATCTAGATATAAGATTCAAGGTAATCCTTTATCCCTATTCAATACTACCCCCATATATAAACCAATTTTAATTTCCCTGTAGCTCTGGAAAGTTGAGTCCTTTAACAAAGATAACAAGATACACACAGGAAGAACTGAAATAAACTTCTTCACCCATGAGGGCTTATAACCACCTTCCCATCTTATTCTTCTGTCAGTGTTTCTGTGTATTTGTTTTTGTTTTTGTACTATATCAACCTTATTCTTCAGGTTCATCTTGGCTGTGTTTTTCTTTTTTTTCTTATCTTTTCTTTTGTTGGTCTTTGTGCTTGTTCATTTTTGTTTAAGTTATATTTAAGCCTCATTTTAGCTGTTTTTTTCTTTTTTCCCCCTCTTTTTCTGTCTCTTGTATTCTTTTTTTTCTTTCATTTTGGTGGTGACTTCTGATTTCTCTTAAACTTTCCAAGGGGCACCTTGACTGGATCGTGGTTGATATATTCAGCTATGTATGACTAGGAAAAACAAATGACTAGGAAAAACAAATGACCAATGACCCAACAAAGGAAAAATTCAGATACTGTGACCTCAGACACAGAACTATTGGATATGGACATAAACCATATGTAGGAAATGGAATTCAGGGTAAAAATTGTCCAGGCAATGGCTATGTTGGAGAAGACCATTACTGGCAACATAGAATCTCTAAGGGTGGAAATGAGGGCTGATCTGGCAGAACTTAAAAATTCTATCAATGAGATCCAATCTAATCTAAATACTCTAGCAGCTAGGGTAAATGAGGCACAAGATCAAATAAGTCATCTAGAATACAAACTAATAGAAAAGAAGGATCAGGAGGGGGCCTGGAAAAAACAGCATAGAAGCCATGAAAATAGAATTAGGGAAATAAACAATGCCATGAAGTGTTCCAATGTCAGAATTATTGGGATCCCTGAAGGGGTGGAGAAAGAGAGAAGACTAGAAGATATAGTTGAACAAATACAGGAAGAAAATGTCCCTAATTTGGGGAATAGAACAAGTGTCCATGTCCTAGAGGCAGAGAGGACTAGAGATCAATGAGTCTAGAAAGATCTCTAGACACTTACTTGAGAAATTCACTGGTCATAAATTCAGAGAGGAGGTCTTAAGGGCAGCTACGGGGAAGAAATTTCTTATGTACAGAGGAAGGACCATCAGAATAACATCAGACCTGTCCACAGAAACCTGACAAGCCAGAAAGGGCTGGCAAGATATATTCAGGGAACTAAATGAGAAGCACATGCAGTCAAGAATACTTTATCTGGCAAGGCTGACATTCAGTATGGATGGAGTGATAAAGAGCTTCCAAGACTGGCAAATTCTAAAAGATTATGTGACCACCAAGCCAGCACTACAAGAAATATTAAAGGGGACTCTATAAAAGAAGAAAGAACCCAAGAGTGATATAGAACAGAAATTTACAGAGACAATCTATAGGAAAAAGGACACCACAGGAAACATGATGTCAATAAAAATTTATCTTTCAATAATAACTCTCAACGTGAATGGCCTATATACTCCCTTATAACGGCAGAGGGTTACAGATTGGATAAAACAACAAGGACCTATCCATATGCTGTCTACAAGAGACACATTTTGAACCCAAAGACACATCCAGACTGAAAGTGAAGGGATGGAGTACCTCGTTCATGCCAATGAGCCTCAAAAAGCTGGGGTAGCAATTTTCATGTGAGATAAATTATATTTTAAGTTAAATACTGTAGTCAGAGATACAGAAGGATACCACATCATTCTTAAAGGGTCTGTCCACCAAGAAGATCTAACAATTGTAAATGTTTATGCCTCCAATATGGGAGCAGCCAACTACATAAGCCAACTGTTAAACAAAATAAAGAGTCACATTGATATGAATACATTAATTTGTAGGGGATCTGAATACTCCACTCTCAGCAATAGACAGATCATCTAAGCAGAAAATCAACAAAGAAACAGAAGCTTGAGTGACACATTGGACCAGATGGACCTCATAGATATATAAAGAACATAACACCCTAAAACAACAGAGTACTCATTCTTCTCCAGCACACATGGAACTTTCTCTGGAATAGACCACATACTGGGTCACAAATCAGGGCTCAAATGATACTGAAAGATTGAGCTTATTCCCTGCATATTCTCAGACACAATGCTTTGAAACTGGAACTTAATCACAAGAAAAAGTTTGGAAGGAATTCAACCACTTGGAAGCTAAAGACCATCCTACTCGAGAGTGTTTGGATCAACCAGGAAATCAAAGAAGAACTTAAACAACTCATGGAAACCAATGAGAATGAAGACACATCGGTCCAAAACCTATGGGATATGGCAAAAGCTGTCCTAAGGGGGAAATACATAGCCATCCAAGCCTCACTCAAAAAAATTGAAAGGTCCTGAATACACAAACTCTCTTTACACCTTAAAGAACTGGAGAATCAGCAACAAATTAAGCCAACCCCACACACGAGAAGGAAAATAATTAAGATTAGAGATCAGAGAGTTAGAAACTAGAGATACAGTAGAACACAGCAATGAAACTAGAAGCTGGTTATTTGAAAGAATTAATGAGATTGATCAACCACTGGCCAAACTAATCCAAAGGAAAAGACAGAAGATCCAAATTAATAAAATTATGAATGGAAGGGGAGAGATCATGACTAACACCAAGGAAATAGAAACAGTCATCAGAAATTATTATCAACAGGTATATGCCAATACATTAAGCAACCTAGAAGAAATAGATGCATTCTTGGAAACCTATAAATGGCCAAGACTGAAACAGGAAGAAATTGATAACCTGAATAGAACAATATCTAGTAATGAGATTGAAGCGGTGATCAAAAACCTCCCAAAAACCAAGTGTCCAGGACTTGATGGATTCCCTGGGGAATTCTACCAAACATTCAAAGAAGAAATAATACTATTCTCCTGAAGCTGTTTCAAAAAATAGAAGCAGAAGGAAAACTTCCAGGCTCTTTCTATGAGGTCAGCATTACCTTGATCCCAACCCAGGCAAAGGCCCCATCAAAAAGGAGAATTTCAGACCAATATCCCTGATGAATATGGATGCCATGATTCTCAGCAAGATCCTAGTACAGTACATTAAAAAGATTATCAACTATGACCAGGTGGGATTTATCCCTGGGAGGCAAGGGTGGTTCAACATTTGCAAATCAATCAATGTGATAGAACCAATCAATAAGAGAAGAGAGAAGAACCACATGGTCCTCTCAATGATGCAGAAAACGCATTTGACAAAATACAGCATTCATTCCTAATCAAAAGTATTCCAAGTATAGGGACAGAGGGAACAGTCCTCAACTTGATAAAATCCATTTATGAAAAACCCACAGCGAGTATTATTCTCAATGGGGAATAAATGACAGCCTTCCCATTGAGATCACAAATATGACAAGGATGCCCACTCTCACCACTCTTGTTCAACATAGTACTAGAAGTCCTAGCAACAGCAATCAGACAATAAAAAGAAATAAAAGGTATTCAGATTGGCAAAGAAGAAACCAAACTCTCTCTCTTCTCAGATGACATGATACTTTATGTGGAAAACCCAAAAGACTCCACCCCCAAACCACTAGAACTCATACAGCAATTCAGTAATGTGGCAGGATAGAAAATCAATGCACAGAAATCAGCCACTTTCTTATACACTAAGAATGAAAATATATAAAGAGAAATTAGAGTACTGATTCCATCTACAATAGCATCAAGAAACATAAGATACCTTCGAATAAACCTAACCAAAGAGGCAAAGGATCTGTACTCAAGGAACTACAGAACACTCATAAAAGAAATTGAAGAAGACACAAAAAGATGGAAATGCATTCCATGCTCACGGATTGGAAGAATAAACATTATTAAAATGTCTATGCTGCCCAGAGCAATCTATACTTTCAATGCCATCCCGATCAAAATACCAGCAGCATTTTTCAAAGTGCTGGAACAAACAATCCTAAAATTTGTATGGAACCAGAAAAGACCTCGAATCGATAAGGAAATGTTGAAAAGGAAAAGGCTAGGTGCATCACCTGATGTCAAGCTTTACTACAAAGCTGTGATCACCAAGACGGCATGGTACTGGCACAAAAACAGACACATAGACCGATGGAACAGAGTAGAGAGCCCAGACATGGACCCTCAACTCTATGGTCAAATAATCTTCAACAAAGCAGGAAAAAGTACCCAGCGGAAAAAAGACAAGTCTCTTCAATAAATGGTTCTGGGAAAATTGGAAAGCTATGTATAGAAGAATGAAATTCGACCATTCTCTTACACCATACACAAAGTTAAACTCGAAATGGATGAAGGACCTCAATGTGAGGCACGAGTCCATCAAAATCCTGAGGAGAACATAGGCAGCAACCACTTCAACATCAACCACAGCAATTTCTTTCAAGACACATCTCCAAAGGCAAAGGAAACAAAAGAGAAAATGTACTTTTGGGATTTCATCAAGATAACTTCTGCACAGCAAAGGAAACAGTCAACAAAACAAAGAGGCAACCCATGGAATGGGAGAAGATATTTGCAAATGACACTACAGACAAAGGGCTGATATCCAAGATCTATAAAGAACTCCTCAAACTCAACACCCAAAGAACAGATAATCATGTCAAAAAATGGGCAGAAGACATGAACAGACACTCCTCCAAAGAAGACATACAAATGGCTAACAGACACATGAAAAAAATATTCATCATCACTAGCCATCAGGGAAATTCAAATCAAAACCATATTGATATACCACCTTACACCAGTTAGAATGGCAAAGATTAACAAGGAAGGAAATAACAAATGTTGGAGAGGATGTGGAGAAAGGGGAACACTCTTACACTGTTGGTGGGAATGCAAGTTGGTGCAGTCACTTTGGAAAATAGTGTGGAGATTCCTCAAAAAATTAAAAATAGAGCTACCCTATGACCCAGCAATTGCACTACTGGGTATTTATCCCAGAGATACAGATGTAGTGAAAAGAAGGGCCATATGTACCCCAATGTTCATAGCAGCAATGGCCACAATCACCAAACTGGAAAGAGCCGAGATGCCCTTCAGTAGATGAATGGATAAAGAAGAGAAGGTCCATATATAATGAAATACTATGCAGCCATCAGAAAGGATGAATACCCAACTTTTGTATCAACATGGACGGGTCTGGAAGAGATTATGCTGAGTGAAATAGGTCAAGCAGAGAAAGTCAATTATCATATGGTTTCACTTACTTGTGGAGCATAAGGAATAATATGGAAGACATTAAGTGAAGGAAAGGAAAAGGGAATTTGGGGAAATCAGAGGGGAAGATGAAGCATATGAGTCTGTGGACTCTGACAAACAAACTGAGGGTTGTGGAGGTGTCTTTGGGTGTAAAATGAGTTTCTTGTAGACAACATATCAACGGGTCTTGTGTTTTTATCCATTCTGATACCCTGTGTCTTTTAGTTGAGGCATTTAGTCCATTTGCATTCAGGGTAACTACTGAAAGATGNATGTGAATTTAGATCCACTGGATTGCCTGTAAGGTGACTGTTACTGTATATTGTGTCTCTTCCTTTCTGGTCTGTTTCTTTTAGGCTCTCCTTGCTTAGAGGACCCCTTTCAATATTTCCTGTAGGGCTGGCCTGGTGTTAGCAAATTCCTTTAGTTTTTTTCTTTGTCCTGGAAGCTTTTTATCTCTCCTATTTTCAATGGGAGCCTAGCTGGATATAGTATTCTTTGCATATTTTTCTTGTTTAGTGCTCTTATATCATGCCAGTCCTTTCTGGCCTGCCAGGTCTCTGTGGATAGGTCTGCTGTCAGTCTAATATTTCTACTATTGTATGTTATAGACCCCTTGTCCCAAGCTGATTTCAGGATTTTGTCTCTGTCACTAAGTCTTGTAACTTTTACTATTAGATGTCATGGTGTGGACCTATTTTTATTGATTTTGAGGGGGGTTTTCTGTGCCTCCTGGATTTTGATGCTTGTTCATTTCGCCAAATTAGGGGAATTCTGTACTATAATTTGCTCCAATATACCTTCTGCCCCCCCTTCTTCTTCTGGGATCCCAATTATTCTAATATCGTTTTGTCTTATGGTGTCACTTATATCTCGAATTCTCCCCTCATGGTCCAGTAGTTGTTTGTCTCTCTTTCCCTCCACTTCTTTATTCTCTATCATTTGGTCTTCTAAATCACTAATTCTGTCTTCTGCGTCATTTATCCTCGCAGTAAGATCCTCCATTTTTCTNGATTGCACCTCATCAATAGCTTTATTGATTTCAGCTTGGTTAAATTTTAGTTCTTTTATTTCTCCAAAAAGGGTTTTTATTTCCTTAGAGAGGGATTCTTTATTATCTTCCATGCTTTTTTCGGGCCCAGCCAGCACCTTGATAATCATCATTCTGAACTCTAGTTCTGTCATATTACTAATGTCCACATTGATTAGGTCCCTAGCCATCCTTACTGCCCTTTTTTTTTTGCGGTGATTTTTTCTGCCTTGTCATTTTATGCAGATAAGAATAGATGGATGAGAGAAAAAAATACTAAAGAATAGCAGTGACCCCAGAAAAATATACACTAACCTAATCAGAAGAGACCTGAAACTAGGAGGAGAAGAAAGAGGGAATAAAACCAAAAAACCAAAAACCAAAACCAAACAAACAAATACCAAAAAAAAAAAAATCAACTAAAACAAAACCCTCTGTCTGTATCTATATTATCTATTTCTGTTTCTATATCTATCTCTGTCTCTGACTCTATCTCTATCTCTATCTCTATCTATCTCTATCTCTATTAGACTGGTTAATTGAACAGACCTTAAATACAGTGAAGGGATAAAATATGACTATAACAATGAAAATTAAAAAAGATTAAAAAGTGTTAATAAGATATAATAGTTAAAAAACATTAAAATAAGAAAGCGGAAAAAATTTAAAAGAAAAGAGTAAGAAAAAAAATAAAATTAAAACGTTTTAACTTTGAACGACTAAAGTATCATGGGGAAAAAGCCATGAATTCTCTGTGTTGCTTTCCCCTAGCTCTGGAATTCCACAATTCTCAGCGATCTGTGAACTTGGTCTTGGCTGGATGTTCTTGCTGATCTTCTCGGGGGAGGGGCCTGTTCCCAGGACTTTCAAGTGTCTTTGCCTGAGGCGGAATTGCACCGCCCTTGCCAGGAGTCAGGCTAAGTAATCAGCTCATGTTCTCTCTCGGGAGCTTTTGTTGCCTGAACGCTTTTTGTATAGCTTTGGAGGACGGGAATGAAAATGGCGGCCTCCTAATCTCCAGTCTGGAGGAGCCAAGAGCTGGTACCTCACTCCTCAGTGCATCCTCAGAGAAAAGCAGTCAGTCCCTTCCATATCCTTGGTCTTTGAAGGCATTCTGAGCTCACCTGTCCTGTGACCTAGTGTTTCTATCACTGGTGCGTGGCCCTGTTTAGAATCCCCAAACCCAGAAGATTCCTGTAGCTGCTCCTGTGCAGCTCCTCCCAGAGGAGGAAGGAGGGGGTCTTTCCGGATTTGCCACCCGTGGGGTCCCCACTCAAAGAGCAGTGGCCCAACTGTGCTTTGGATCACAGCCCAAGGTAATACTGAGCTGAGAGACACCTCCTTAGCTTAGCTCTGTCTCTCCAGTTGGCTTCTCCTCTCTGATACCTGGGAGCTCTGTCACGCTCAGACACCCCTGGTCTTTTTGTGTTCCTGTGGGTCCTGAGACCACACTGTCCCCACGAGGGCTTCACCCTCCACTTGCCCTGTGGTGTGATGTCCCTCAGTGGATCAAAATTCTAAAAGTTCCAGTTTTGTGCTCTGCTGTTTTCTCACTTGCCAGGAGCCGGCCCCTCCCCCTGGGGTCTATCTTACCATTGCTTCAGATTCACTTCTCCACACGTCCTACCTTCTAGAAAGTGGCCAATTTTCTGTTCCTAGAATTGCTGCTCTTTTTCTCTTCAATCTCCTGTTGATTTTGTAGGTGTTCAGAATGGCTAGATAACTCTCTGGGTGAATTTCCAGGACCTGATGACAATCGGTCTCCTACTCCTCCGCCATCTTGCTCCTCTTCCAATCTTATTAATTCTTTCAAATAACTAGCTTCTAGTTTCATTGATGTGTTCTACTATATCTCTAGTTTCTAACTCATTAATCTGTGCTCTAATCTTAATTATTTCCCTTCTGGTGTGTGTGGTTGGCTTAATTTGTTGTTGATTCTCCAGTTCTTTAAGGTGTAAAGAGAGTTTGTGTATTCAGGACTTTTCAATTTTTTTGAGTGAGGCTTGAATGGCTATGCATTTCCTCCTTGTGACTTTCCTTTTCTGTATCCTATAGGTTTTGGAATGATTTGTCTTCATTCCCACTGGTGTCTTTGAATTTTTTAAGTTCTTCTTTGATTCCTGGTTGATCCAAACACTCTCGAGTAGGATGATCTTTAGCTTCCAAGCGTTTGAATTCCTTCCAAACTTTTTCTTGTGATTGAGTTCGTTTCAAAGCATTGTGTCTGAGAATATGCAGGGAATAATCTCAATCTTTTGGTTTCATTTGAGCTCTGATTTGTGATCCAGTATGTGGTCTATTCCGGAGAAAGTTCCATGTGCACTCAAGAGTAATGAATATTCCATTGTTTTTGGGTGGAATGTTCTGTATATATCTATGAGGTCCGTGTGGTCCAATGTGTCACTGAAAGCTATTGTTTCTTTGTTGATTTTGTGCTTAGATGATCTGTCTATTGCTGAGACTGGCATGTTAAGATCCCCTACAATTAATGTATTCATATCCATATGACTATTTTGTTTAACAGTTGGCTTATGAAGTTGCCTGCTCCCATGTGGGGGGCATAAATATTTACAATTGTTAGATCTTTTTGGTGGATAGACCCTTTAATAATGATGTAGTGTCCTTCTGTATCTCTGACTACAGTGTTTAACTTAAAATCTAATTTACCTGATATGAGAATTGCTACCCCAGCTTTCTTTTGAGGCCCTTTGCCTCAAAAAGATGGGCAGATGAAAGATTCTTCATCCCTTCACTTTCAGTCTGGATGTATCTTTGGGTTCAAATGTGTCTCTTGTAGACAGCATATGGATGGGTCCTGTTATTTTATCCAGTGTGCAACCCTGTGCCATTTTTTTGGGAGCATTTAGGCCGTTCATGTTGAGCGTGATTATTGAAAGATAAGTTTTTATTATCATTATGTTGCCTGTGATGTCCTTGTTTCTAAGCTGTTTGTTCCTGGCCTCCTCCTGATCCTTCTTTTCTATCAGTTTGTCTTCTAAATCACTAATTTGATCTTCTGCCTTGGTTACCCTAGCTGTTATACTATTTAGATTAGATTGGATCTCATTGATAACATTTTTAAATTCTGCAATAGCAGCTATCACTTCTGCCCTTAGAGATTCTATGTTGCCACTAATAGTCTTCTCCCACCTAGTCATTGCCTGGATAATTGTTACCCTGAATTCCATTATTGACATATTGTTTATGTCCACATCCAATAGTTCTGTGGCAGAGATAACAGTCTCTGAATTTTTGCTCTGTTGGGTGTTCCCCCTCCTAGTCATTTTGGTGAGAGGTGGTTGAGGGGATGTATAGTTGATTGTATCAACCATGATTCAGTCAAGGTGCCCCTTGAAAAGTTTAAGAGCAATTGGAAGTTACTACCAAGAAGAAAGAAAAAAGAAAAAAGGAGAGGGAAAAAGAGGAAAAAATGAAGAAAAAACCCAGCCAAGATAATCCCCCTAAATAAGATTTATAAGGTACTTACAAAAAAAGAAACAAAATGTCTGAGAAAAGTAAAAGACAAGAAAGAAAAAAAAAGAAAAACACAACCAATATGAACCCTAAGAATAAGAGTTATATAGTACAAAAACAAAAACAAAGACACAGATACACTGACAGAAGAATAAGATGGAAAGGTGGTTATAAACCCTTGATGTGGGTGAGGAAGTTTATTTCAGTTCTTCCTATGTGTATCTTGTTATCTTTGTTAAAGGACTCAACTTTCCAGAGCGACAGGGAGTATTTATATATGGGGATTTATATATGGGAGTAGTATTGAATAGGGAAAAAGTATTACCTTGAAGCTTATATCTATCCATCTATCTATCTATCTATCATCTATCTATCTATCTATCTATCTATCTATCTATCTATTAAGAAAAGAAAAAGAAACATAAGTACATGTATGAAAAAGTTCAAGTTAAAAAGTTATTATAGAATATGTTGTATTAAACAACTACTTGTAATGTTAAGTAGGTTTAAAAAAATAAAAGAAGAAGAATCATGAGAATGAATTAAAAAAACGTTGTATCTGTGAAATACGCAGGTTTGGGGGCAATCCTGGGAGCTTAATATATTGTTTTCCCCTGATTTTGGAATTTTACAGTTTTGTGGGGATGCTGTGGTTATTGTATCCTTGTTCTTTTCGCTTGTCTTCTGGGGGAAGAGCCTGCCATGTTGTTTGTCAGTCAGTCTTGGTTGGGCTGAGTCGCCCTGCCCAGTATCAAGGGGCTGGTCTCTGTGGAAACCGGTTTTTCAGGCTTTTGTTCTCTGGCAGTTTTTGTTCTCTCATGGCTTTTTGCAGCTTTTTGGAGGGTTAGTGTAAAGTAAACTGTCCACACCCAGACCTCTGCCTAAGAGGGAAGCCTCAGTTTGCTCCCCTCTGGATGGTCCAGAACACACAGAATCTCCCTCTGCAAACTCCGCTGAACACTGCAACCTCCCACAGGTTGTGCACACTCCCAGTCACCGTCTCAGTGGTTGACGAGGCTCCGTTTGTGTCTGTACCCCCATGTCCCTAACCATGAGTGATAATTGGTCTGGGAGAGCCCAATCTGGCAGCTGCCATTACAGGGACTGCTGTCTGGGGTCCACGCCCATGATCCAGGAGCAGTGCAGTTCGTAGAAGGCTGTGAATACAGGGACCTCTGGCAGGAGCCTAAGTCATACTCTCTCAGGCATGGGCGGCGGTGCACGTAGCCACAGCAATGGTGCAAGCAGTGTAAAGCTGCAGGCTCAGGGACCACTGACTGGAGCCCCCGCTGGGCTCTCTCAGACACAGGTGGGCACTGGCTATGATCACCCTGGGACTGTGGGCTTTATGTCCATGCCTATGGCTGCCCAATCCCACCAATTGTCCCTTAATATCCTTTGTTCTTTTTGAGAGATTTTTAATTAGACTCTAAGTTAATGTTGTTCCCCACACACAGAGCCCTTTCCTATTGTGGTATTACTTTCGAATGGGTCACTTCTGGTGGCTCCCTCCCCCTTCTGCTTATCCTCCGATATCAGTCCAAATGCTCCCACTCCATTCACCTCTGCACTGATGGTCATCTGCCCCCATAGAGATTGAGAAGTGGATCTTACACGTCAGGCTGATTTCATGGGTGTTCACAGTGTTCTGCTAGATATTTAGCTCAATTCAGGGGACCAGTTGAAATGGGGTCTCCTACTTTTCCACCCTCTGGCCCCTCCCCCCTGTTTTACACTTCTTTTGTTAAATTTATTCATAAGTATTTAGGATTTTTGATGCTACCTTATATGGAATTATCTTAATTTTGTTTTGGATAGCTTATTGATCGTGTACATAATTTCAATAAATTTTATATACTGATGTATCCTGCTACTTAGCTGACCTCATTTATTATTTTTAATAATTTGGGGAAGACTTCTTAGGATTTATATATGATTATATTATTTGCAAATGTAGATATTTTGACTTCTTTTCGAGTGATCTTTTTCTTTCTTTCTTTTTTTTTTTCATATTCTCACTTATTTGCCCATGGCTAGAACTTCAGGTAAAATGAATAGAAGTTAGGAAAATAAACATACTTGCATTATTCCTGATTTTAAGGGTAAAGCTTTCAGGCTTTTACCAGAAAGTATGATGTCATTTGTGGGGTTTATCCTTTTTGTAATATATTTTCCTAAACAGGTTGAGGAAATTTTCTTCTATTCCTAGTTTGTTAAGTGTTTCCATCATGAAATCAAGGTAGATTTAGTCAAATGTCTTTTTTTTGCATCTATTGAGAGGAACATGTGGTTTGCCCTTTATTCTGTTAATATGGTGTGTTACATTAATTTGTTTTTAAGTATTGAAACAAATTCACATTCCCAGGATAAATCCCACATGTTAAGGTTATATAATTCTTTTTCTGTATGACTAGACTTGGTTTGTTAGTATTTTGCTGAGGAATTGTACATCTATATTCATAAGGGATATTAGGGAACAGTTTTCTTGGGATATCTTCATTTGACTTTGGTATTAGGGTAACACTGAATTCATATAATGAGTTGAAAATTGTTCCTTTTTCTAGTTTTGAAGAGTGTGTGAATAATTCTTTAAACATTTGGTAAAATTCACCAGTGGAACTATCTGGCCCTGGGTTGATTCTTTGTGGGAATTTGTGAAAATTACAAATTTTTATCTCATTATTACAAGCTCATTCATATTTTCTATTTCTTCTTGAGTCAGTTTTAGTTGTATCTTTTCATGGATTTGTTCATTTTATCCATATTATCTAATTTGTTGGATTATAGTTGTTTATATTATTCTTTTATAATCATCTTTATTTCTGTAGGATCAGTAGTGTTCCCTCTTTTACTCTTAACTCTAATAAGTCAAGTCTTATTTCTTTTTTCTTTATCAGTATGGGTTAAGGTTTGTCAATTTTTTGATCTTTTAAAAGGACAACCTTTTGATTCCATTGATTTTCTCTAATATTTTCTGTTCTCTCATTTATTCTGATTCAATGTTTATGTTTTACTTCTTTCTGCTTGTTTTGGGTTTAGTTTCCTCTTCTTCTAGTGTCTTCATGTGTTAGGTTAGGTTACTGATTTATTCATTTGTTTTTTAAATAGACATTAATTTTTATTTATTTTTATATGCTACCTACAAATCTTATTTTATTATTTAAATTCAATTAGCCAACATATAGTACATCATTAATTTCAGATATAGTGCTCAATAATTTATCAGTTGTGTATAACACCCAGTGTTCAACACATCACATGCCATCAGAACTACTGTCATTTTATTTTTAGATGCACTTACCTTTACTGGTGCTCTGTATTTATTTATGTAGATTGGAATTACTGTTCAGTGTCTTTTCACTTTAGCCAGAAAGACTACATTTCATATTTACTGAGGGAAAGAACTGCTAGTCATGAATTCTCTCAGGTTTGATTACATTGAAAGCCCTTATTATTTTTTTAAATTTGAGTGTACTTGACACAAAATGTTATATTAGTTTCAGTTGTACAACTTACACTATGTTCACAAGTGTAGATACCATCTGTCCTGGTACATCACTGTTGCAGTATCATCAACTATATCCCTTATCCTGTGTTTTTTATTCCTCTGACCTATTCAGTCCATAACTGGAAGCCTGTATCTCACATTCCCCTTCACCCATTTTGCCCAATCCCCACACCCTACTCCCTGGCTACCATCAATTTATTCTTTGTATTTGCAGGTATGATTCTGCTTTTTACTTGTTTATTCAGGTTTTTAAAAATTTCACTTAAGAATGGAATTATGTGGTATTTGTCTTTCTCACTCTGAATTATTTCACTTACCGTAATACCCTCTAGGTCCATCTATGTTGTCACAAATTGCACAATCTCATCTTTTTTTATGGCTGCATAAGATACCATTGTATATATATACCACACCTCCCTTATCCGTTCATCTATTGAGGGTGCACATAGTTTGATTCCATATTTGGCTATTATAAATAATGCAATAAACATAGGGGTGCAGATAACTTTTTGAATTACTATTTACATTTTCTTTAGGTAAATACCCAATAGTGGAATTATTAGATTGTATGGTATTCCTATTTTTAATTTTTTGAGGAAATTCCATACTGTTTTCCACAGTGGTTGTACAAATTTACAATCCCATCAATAGTCCACACATGTTCCCTTTCCACCACATGCTCACCAACACTTGTTATTTCTTATCTTTTTGATTCCAATCACTCTGACTGATATGAGGTACCATCTAACTGTGGTTTTGATTTGTATTTTTCTGATGATTAGTGGTGTTGAGTGCCTTTTCATGTCTCTGTTGACCATCTGCAAGTCTTCTTTGGAAAAGTGTCTACTCAGGTCCTTTCCTATTTTTTATTTGGATTGTTCATGTTTTTTGGTGTTGAGTTATATGAGGTTTTGTATATTTTGCATATTAACCTCTAATTGGACATATCATTTACAAATATCTTCTCTCATTCAGTAAGTTGTCTTTTTGTTTTGGTGATTGTTTTCTGTGCTGTACAATAGATTTTGGTGTACTCCTATTAGTTTATTTTTGTTTTTCTTTCCCTTGCCTGAGGAGACATATCTAGAAAAATGTTGCTACAGCTGATGTCAAAGAAATTACTGCCATTTTTCTTCTAGGAGTTTTGTGGTTTCAGGTCTCACATTTAGGTCTTTAATCCATTTTGACTTTAATTTTGTGTATGGTCTAAAAAATGGTCCAGTTTTGTGCTTGTACATGTAGCTGTCCAGTTTTCCCAACACCATTTATTGAAGAGACTGTCTTTTCCTTATTGTATATTCTTGCCTCCTTTGTCATAGATTAATTGATCACATAATCCTGGGTTCATTTCCGGATTGTCTATTCTGCTTTATGGATCTATGTGCCCATTTTTGTGCCAGTACCATACTGCTTTGATCACTACAGCTTTGTAGTTTATCTTCAAATCTGGGATTGTGATACCTTCAGTTTTGTTCTTCTTTTTCAAGATTTCTTTGGCTATTTGGGGTCTTTTGGGGTTCTGTACACATTTAAAAATTATTCTAGTACTGTGAAAAATGTTTTTGGTGTTTTGATAAAGATTGCATTAAACATGTAGGTTGCTTTGGATAGTATAGACCTGTTAACCATATTTTTTCTTCCAATCCATAAGCATAGAATGTCTTTCCATTTCTTTGTGTCATCTTCAATTTCTTTCACCAGTGTTTTATATTTTTCAGTATACACATCCTTCACCTCTTTGGTTAGGCTTTTTCCTAGGTATCTTATTACTTTTGGTACAATTGTAGATGGTATTGTTTTCTTAATTTCTCTTTTTGCAGTTTCATTATTTCTTGTACAGAAATGCAAGATTTCTGTACATTGATTTTGTATTCTGTGACTTTACTGAATTAGTTTACCAGTTCTATCATTTTTTTGGTGGAGTATTTTATGTTTTCTATATATAATATGTCATCTGTAGGAAATGAAAGTCTTACTTCTTCCTTACTGATTTGGACACCTTTTTTCCCTTTTTGTTGTCTGATTGCTGTGCTGCTTCTAGTTGAATAAAAGCGGTGAGAGTAGACATCTTTGTCTTGTTCCTGATGTTAGAGGAATAGCTCTCAGTATTTCCTCATTAGGGATGATGTTAGTTGTGGGTTTTTCATATACAGCATTTATTATGCTTAGGTATGTTCCTTCTAAACCTTCTTTGATGAGTGTTTTTATCATGAATAGATGTTGTACTTTGTCAAATGCTTTTTCTGCAACTATCGAAATGATCATATAGTTCTTATTCTTTTCCTTATTGATGTAATGTATCACATTGATTGACTTGCAAATATTGAACTACTCTTGCAACCCAGGAATAAATCCTACTTGATCATGGTGAATGGTTATTTAAATGTATAGTTGAATTCCATTTCTAATATTTTGTTGAGGATTTGACCATCTATGGTCTTCAGGGGTACTGGTCTGTAGTTCTCTTTTTTCTGGTGCCTTTCCCCACCCCCAAGGAAATGCTAGCTTCATAGCATGAGTTTGGAAGCTTTCTTTCCTTTCTATTTTTTGGAATAGTTTGAGAAGAATAAGTATTACCTCTTCTTTAAATGTTTGGTAGAATTTGCTTATGAAGTCATCTGGTCCTGAACTTTTATTTGTTGGGAGTTTTTGGATTACTGATTCAGTTCCTTCTCCGGTTATCAGTTGATTTAAATTTAGTATTTCTTCCTGTTTCAATTTTGGTACTGTATATGTTTCTGGGAATTTATCCATTTCTTCCAGGTTTTCCGATTTGTTGGCATATAGTTTTACATAATATTCTCTTATAGCTGTTGTATTTCTGTGGTGTTGTTTTTTTCTCCTCTCTCTATTGTGACTTTATTTATTTGAGTCCTTTCTCTTTTTTTCTTGATAATTCTGGCTAGAGGTTGATCAATTTTATTGATTTTTTTCCAGGGAAGCAGCTCCTGGTTTTATTGATCTGTGCTATTGCTTTTAAGTTTCTATATCATTTATTTCTGATCCAATCTTTATTATTTCCTTCCTTCTGCTGGCTTTAGGTTTTGTTTGCTGTTTTTTTGTAGCTCCTTTAGGTGTAAGGTTAGATTGTTTATTTGAGATTTTTCTTTCTTCTTGAGGTAGTTGGCCTGTATTGCTATCAACTTCCCTCTTAGAATCACTTTTGCTACATCCCAAAGGTTGTGGACCATTGTGCTTTCATTTTCATTTGTTTTCATGTGCTTTTTTATTTCTTTTTTTTATTTCCTGGTTGACTCCTTCATTGTTTAGTAGTATGTTATTTAACCTCCAGGTATTTTGGCTTTTCCATAGTTTTTCTTGTTGACTTCTTGTTTCATATCACTGTGGTCAGAAACGATGCAGGGGAGCAACTGGGTGATTCGATCAGTTAAACATCTGACTCTTGGTTTCAGTTCAGGTCATGACCTCATGGATTGTGAGATCAAATTCTGCATTGGGCTCCAAACTCAGTGGAGAGTCTGCTTGAAGATTCTCTTTCTCTGCCTCTCCTCTCACTTGTGGTCTCTCTCTCTCTCAAATATATAATTTTTTTTTAAAAAAGATGCATGTTATGAGTTCAATATTTTTGAATTATTGAGGCTTGTTTTGTGGGCTAATATGTCGTGTGTTCTGGAGAATGTTTCATGTGCACTTGAGAAGAATGCGTATTCAGCTGTTTTAGGATGGAATGCTCTGGTCATATCTCTTAAGTTCATCTGGTATAGTGTGTCATGCAAAGCCATTCTTTCCTTGTTAATTTTCTGTTTAGATGATTTGTCCATTGTTGTAAGTGGGGTGTTAAAGTCCCCTATTATTGTATTATCAATTAGATCTTTATGTTTGTTATTAATTGTTTCATATATTTCAGTGCTCTCATGTTGGTCCTAAATATTTACAGCTGTTATATCTTCTTGTTGTATTGTCCCCTTTGTTACTACATAGTGTCCTTCTTTGTCTCCTGTTACAATCTTTGTTTTAAAATCTATTTTGTTGGACATAAGTATTGCTACTTCAGCTTTCTTTTGATATTTATTTGCATGATAGATGTTTTTTCCCTTCCCTCACTTTCAATCTGCAGTTGTCTTTAGGTCTAAAATAATTCTCTTGTAGGCAGCATAAAGATGGCTTTAGTTTTTTTATCCACCCTCTCACCCTCTCTGTCTTTTGATTGCAGTGCCATTTACATTCAAAGTAATTATTTATAGATAATATATATCATCATTTTATTATTTGTTTTGTAGTTGTTTCTGAAGATTTTTCTAATCCATTCTTGTCTTTCTCTTTTATAGTTTGCTGATTTTCTTTAGTGATATATTTGGATTTATCTCTTTATTTTTTGCATGTTTATTAGTGGCTTTTGATATATGGTTACCATTAGACTTGTGTATAAACTCTTCTGCAAATAACAGTATATATTAATTTGATGGTTTAAGTTTGAACCCATTCTTTTCTTCTCTCCTCTCCATGTTTTATGTATATGTTATTATGTTTTATATCTTTTTTCCATTAATTCCTTGAATTTTTACAGAAATATTCATTTTTACTCCTTTTGTTTTTCCTGCCTTTATTTTGTCACTTTTGCTCTCTTTTCCATTCAAAGAATCCTGTATTTCCTGTAGAGTTTTGTTTGTATGAGAAACTCTTTATTTCTCCTTCCATCCTGAATGATAACCTTGCTGGATAGAAGATTCTTGGCTGAAGATCTTTCCATTCAGCACATTGAATATATCATGCCACTCCCTTCTGGCTTGTCATGTTTCTGTTGAGAAATCTCCAACCGGTCTTATGGGTCTTTCCTTGTAAGTTAAAGACTTCTTTTATCTTGCTGCTTTTAAATTTTTTCTTTATCACTATATTTTGGCAATTTAATTATAGTTTGTTTTGGTGTGGATCTACTTTTGTTGATTTTGATAGGAGTTCTCTGTTTCTCCTGGATCTGGATGTATGTTTCCTTCCCCAGATTAGGGAGGTTTTCAGCTTTTCTTTCTTCTCATAATTTTTCTGCCCTTTTCTCTCTCTTCTTCTTCTGGGACTCCTATAATGTGAATGTTATTATGTTTGATGGAGTCACTGAGTTCTCCAAGTCTATTATTGTGTTGTTTAATTGTTCTTTCTCTCTTTTGTACAACTTCATTGCTTTCCAATACTTGGTCTTTTAGGTCATTAATTCATTCCTCTCCTTCTTCCTGCCAGCCACTCATTGTATCACGTGTGTTTTTAATCTCATTTATTGCACTTTTCATGTCCGATTGATTCTTTTTTAACTCCTTTATGTCTGTGGTAAAGGTCTCACTGATGTCTTCCATTCCTTCCTCAAGCCCAGTGAGTATACTTATGATTGTTGATTTAAAGTCTCCATCAGACATGTAGCTTATATTTGTTTTGCTTAGATCTCTGACCATGACCTTATCTTGTTCTTTTATTTGGGATAAATTCCTCTGGTTTCTCATTTTCTCTAAGTCTCTGCTTTCTTCTCTGTATTAGAAAAGCCAGTTTTGTCTCTTGCTCCTGGAAGTATTAGCCTTATGATAAAGAGGTCAGGTAGTGCCCAGGGCCTGGTGCTATAGGAAGTTCCTCCAGTGTGTGTTCTATGTGCTCTCATGTTGTGTGTTCTGGCTGCTCTGTCCTTCAGGCCAGTCATCTGCAGAGGCTCTCCTTGCCTGCTGCGGGCATTGTTTGTTCTCTGGCCTCAATGTGGTACATTTTAACTAAGTGTGTTTTTCTGCCTATGAAATAAAACCTGTCACTACCTTCACTGAAACTGAAGCCTTAAAACCTCTCTGGTTGGGAGATGTGGGGTGTTAGGTGTTTCTGTTGATCTTCCAGGGGGAAGGGCCCACTGTGCTGGGATTGAGGCAAACTTGACTGAGAAGGGCAATCCCACCAGAGTGCAGGGGTGTGGGGTTTGGTGTAAGCAATTTAGGCAGCCAGTGTTCTGGCTGAGCTACTTCCTGCAAGCATCTCTGTTTGTACTGAGAGGCAAGGGAGGGAAATGGCTCTGGCCAGCTTTTTTGATCCTGGAGTGTTATTTCCACCAATGCTGCTTTTATGGAACATGCTCTAAGAAAAGCAAATAGTCTCCACACTGTCTGCCCCAGGCACTCTTCAGACTGTTTTTTCCACACTGTATGCCCACCGATTGTTTGCCTGCCTTCTCTCCCAGAGCAACACAATGCCCTCCAGGATCTATCTCAGTCTAGCCTGCTGCCCTTTAAAATCTCAGGCTTTAAGCCCTACTTAAAGGACTGCAAGGACTCATGAAATTCTGCCCCTCTCATTTTCCAAACCAGTGGCTAAGGGGATATACTCTCTTTATGCATTTCCCTGTGTGCTCCTCTCTCTCTCTCTGCCCCTTCTCAGCTACCACTACTTCCTCCCCTCCACAGCAGTCAGGATACAGTTTCTATCCTAAATCATAACTCCACACTTCCTACCTTCTTTGACATGACAAAGATGTCAACCCGTCTCTCCTTTCAGTTGTGGAGTTTGTTATGTCAGTCCGCTTGTCGATTTCTGAAGGGTATTTAGGATGTTTGGATAGTTATCTAGCTTTATTCTTGGGTCGAGGTGAGTCTAGGGTCCTTCTACTCCCCTGTCATCTTTCTGTCCCCTCTATTTTTAATTTTTTGAGTAAAGCTTCATACTTTCCCACAGTGGCTACACTAGCTTGCATTACCCCCAACAGTGTGCAAGGGTTCTTTTTTCTCCACATCCTTGCCAACACTTCATATTTCTTGTGCTTTTTATTTTAGCCATACTGACAGGTGTAAAATGATATTCATTTAGTTTTGACTTGCATTTCCCTGATGATTAGTGATGTTGAGCATTTTTTTCCTGTGTCTGTAGGCCATTTGTATGTCTTCTTTGTAAAAATGTCTATTCAGTTTCTCTGCCCATTTTTAATTGGATTATGTGTTGTTCTGGTGTTGAGTTGTATATGTTCTTTCATATCTTGGATATTAACTTCTTACTGGGTGCATAAGTTGCAAATATCTTCTCCCATTCAGTGGGTTGACTTCATGTTTTGTTGATGGCTTTCTTCACCGTGCAAAACTTTATTTTGATGTAGTCTGTGTATTTTTGATTTTGCTTCCCTTTCCTCAGGAAACATATCTAGAAAAATATTTGTACAACTTATGTCAGTGAAATTACTGCCTATGTCTTTTTCTAGGAGTTTTGTTTTTAGTTCCCACATTTAGTCTTTAATTCATTTTGAGATTACTTTTGTGCATAGTGTAAGAATGTAGTCTAGTTTTATTCTTTTGCATATAGCTCTCCAGTTTTCCCAATATTACTTGTTGAAAAAACTTTCTTATTGCATATTCTTGCCTACTTTGTCATTGATTAATTGACCATATAATTTTGGGTTTGTTTCTGGGCACTCAGTTCTGTCCCATTGATCTATCTGTCTATTTTTGTGCCAGTACCATACTGTTTTGGTTACTACAGCCTTTAGGGTATCTTAAAATCTAGGATTGTGTTGCTTCTAGCTTTGCTCTTTTTGCAAGATAGCCTTGTATATTCAAGGTCTTTTGCAGTTTTTTTTTAAGATTTTATTTATTTATTTGTCAGGAAGAGAGAAAGAGAGCACAAGAAAGGAGAGCAGTAGGCAGAAGGAGAAGCAGGCTCCCCACTGAACAAGGAGCCCAGTGTGGGACTCAATCTCAGAGCCCTGGGATCATGATCTGAGCTGAAGGCATATGCTTAACCAAATGAGCCAACCAGGTGTCCCTCTTTTGAAGTTTTGTACAAATCTCAGCATTATTTTTTCTAGTTCTGTGAAAAATGTTGGTATTTTCATAGAAGTTGGACTAAGTCTATGGATTGCTTTGTGCAGTATAGACATTTCAACAGTGTTTGTTCTTCCAATCCATGTGTGTGGACTACCTTTCCATTTCTTTGTGTAAACTTCAGTTTCTTTCATAAGTGTTTAATAGTTTACATAGTTGTCTTTCACCTTCTAGGTTATGTTTATTCCTAGGTATTTTGTTCTTGTGGTGAAATTGTATATGGGATAGTTTTCTTAATACCTTTTCCTCTACTTTATTATTAATGTATAGAAATGCAACAGATTTCTATATATTAGTTTTGTATCCTGAGACTTGACTGAATTCATTTATCATTGCTACTAGTTTTTTTATTGGAGTCTTTAGGGTTTTTTATATATACTGTTATGCAAATAGTGGAAGTGTTACTTCTTTCTTACTAATTTGGATGCCTTTTATTTCTTCTTCTTGTTTGATTGCTGTGGCTAGGACTTCTAGCCCTATATTGAATAAAATTATTAAGTGTAGACACACTTGTCTGTTCCTAGAGTAAAAGCTCTCAGTTTTTCAGCATTAAGTGTGATGTTAGTTGTGAGTTTTTCATATATGGACTTTATTATGTTGAGGTATGTTTCCTCTAAACCTACTTTGTTGAGAGTTTTTTTTATCATGAATGAATACTGTAGTTTGTCAATGCTTTTTCTGTATCTATTGAGATAATCATATGTTTTTCATCTTTTCTCTTGTTAATGTGATGATTGATTGATTTGTGAACTGAACCACACTTGCATCCCTAGAATAAATCCACACACAACTTGATTGTGGTGAATGATTTTTTTTATACATTGTTTTCAGTTTACTAGTATTTTTTGAGGATTGTTGTATTTGTGTTCATCAATGATATTGACCTCTAGTTTTCTTTTCTGAGTGTCTCTTTCTGGCTTTTATATCAGAGTAATGCTGGCTCAGAATGAATTTGGAAGTTTTCCTTCTTTTTCTATTTTTGGAATAATGTGAGAAGAATTAACTCTCCTTTATATGTTTGTTAGAACTCAACTGTGAAGACATCTGGTTCTGGACTTTTGTTTGTTGGGTGTTTTGATTACTGAATCAATTTCATTGCTCATAGCAGTTTGTTCAGTTTTCTATTTCTTCCTAATTTGGTTTTGGAAAGTTATATATTTCTAGGAATTTATTCAATTCTCCTAATTTGTCCAATTTGTAGGCATATAATTTTTCATAATATTCATTATTATTATTTTTATATCTCTGTTGGTTATTTCTTTTCTTCCATTTCTGATTTTGTTCATTTGAGTACTCTCTCTTTTTTGATGAATCTGGCTAAAAGTTTATTAATTTTGCTGATATTTTCAAAGAAACAGCTCCTGTTTTCATTTATCTGATCCATTTTAAAGTCACTATTTCATTTATTTCTACTCTAATTTTTATTATTCCTTTCCTCCTTCTGCCATTGGTCATTTTTGTTTGTTTGTTTGGGGTTTTTGTTTGTTTTGTTCTTTTTCTAGCGTATTTAGGTATAAGGTTAGGTTATTTATTTGAGGTTTTGTTTTTGTTTTTTTGTTTTAAAAGTATCCTTTTATTTTTATTTTTTTAAATTATGTTATATTAATCACTGTATGGTACATCATTAGTTTTTGATGTAGTGGTCCACGATTCATTGTTTGCGTATAACACCCAGTGCTCCATGCCATCTGTGCCCTCCTTAATACCCATCACCGGGCTAACCCATCTGCCCACCCCCCTCCCTTCTAAAACCCTCAGTTTGTTTCTTGGAGTCCACAGTCTCTCATGGTTCATCTACCCCTATGATTTCCCCTCCTTCATTTTTCCCTTCCTTCTCCTAATTTCCTCCATGCTATTCCTTATGTTCCACAAGTGAAACCATATGATAATTGACTTTCTCTGCTTGACTTATTTCACTCCGCATAATCTCCTCCAGTCCCACCCATGTCAATGCAAAAGTTGGGTATTCATTATTTCTGATGGATGAGTAATATTCCTTTGTATATATGGACTGCATGTTCTTTATCCATTCATCTGTTGAAGGGCATCTTGGCTCTTTTCACAGTTTGGCTATTGTGGCCGCTGCTGCTATGAACATTGGGGTGCAGATGGCCCTTCTTTTCACTACATCTGTATCTTTGGGGTAAATACCCAGTAGTGCAATTGCTGGGTCATAGGGTGGCTCTATTATTTTTTTATTAAGTTTGATTAGCCAGCATATATTACACCAATAATTTTTGATGTAGTCTTCAATGATTCATTAGTTGCTTTTGTTTTTGCCTCTTGAATTAGGCCTATATTACAGTCTTCCCATATTTTGTTGCATCCCAAACATTTTGGATCATTCTGTTTTTGTTTATTTGTCTACATGTATATTTGTATTTCCTCTTTGATTTCCTTGTTGAGCAATTCAATGTGTAGTAGCATGTTATTTAACTTCTGTATCTGTGTTCTTTCCAGATTTTTTCTTGTGATTGGTTTCTAATTTCATACCATCATGGTCAGAATAGATACATGATATGATTTCAATCTTTTGAATTTATTTTGACTTTTTTAATGGCCTATCTTGTGATCTATTTTGGAGAATGTCTCATGTACACTTGAATGTGTATTTTGATGTTTGGGGATGGAATTTTCTGAATATATCTATTAGGTCCATCTGGTCCATTCTGTCATCAAAGCCACTGTTTCTTTGTTGATTTTCTGCCTCATTGATCTATCCATTGATATAAGTGGTGTTAAAATCCTCTGTTATTATTGTATTACTGTGACTTTCTTCTTTTATGTCTGTTAATAGTTGCTTTATGTATTTAGGGATTCCCAAGTTGAGTGCACAAATATTTACTATTTTCATATCTTCTTTTTGGATTGTTCCCCTTATCAGTATGTATTGTTCTTCTTTGTCTCTTGCTATAGCCTTTGTTTCATAGTCTTCTTTCTCTGATATAAGTATTGCTCCCTCATTTTTCTCTTCATTTGTATTTGCATGGTAAATGTTTTTCCATTCTTTCATTTTCAATTGGCATGTGTCATATTGAAGTGTGTCTCTTGTAGGCAGCATACAGGTGGATCTCATTTTTAATCCATTCAGTCACCCTCTGTGTTTCGATTGCTGCTTTAGTCCATTTACAGTCAAAGTAATTATTGATAGGTAAGTACTTACTTCCATTTTGTTATTTATTTTACTTTTTTTCTTTATAGTTTTTCTCTGTTCCTTTCTTCTTCTCTTCCTCTTTTTCTTTGTGGTTTTATGATTTTCTTTAATGACATTCTTGGATTACCTTCTCTTTATTTTTTGTATATCTATTAAAGGTTTTTGATTTGTAGTTAATATTGGTTTCATATATAACATCTTATGCATGGGGCAATGTGTATTAAGTTGATGCTGATGGTCGCTTAAATTTGAGCACATTCTAAAAACACTAAATTTTTACTCTGTCTAAAGTTTATGTTTATGATGTCATCACTTTGTGGTCTTTTAAAAATTCAAATTATGAGTCAGTAGATATAAGTAGAGCCTTACATTTTGCATTTCTAAAAAATTCCCAAGTCATGCTGATATTGCTTCTCCTCAGACCATTGTTTTGATTAGTGCAGGTCTATCTCATTCCCAAAGCAATGTTCTTAATTGTCTACTACTCTATTTTTACTTATAGATAAGTTGTCTTTCCTTAAGCTTTCATAGTCTGAGTAACATAGAGGAGTAGAGGTTATCATCTAGCTATTTCAGGCCAAAATATACTTCTGTGTGAGTTAAACTTACCATTTTGGGGTCACCTGGGTTACTCAGTCAGTTGAGCATCTGCCTTTGGCTTAGGACATATTCCCAGAGTCCTGGGATTAAGCCCCAAATTGGGCTCCCTGCTCAGGGGGAGTCTTCTTCTCCCTCTACCCCTCATCCCATTCATGCTATCTCTCTCAAATGAATAAATAAAAATATTTAAAAAAATAAAAAACCTATCCTTTCTCTCTCTCTCTCAAAAAACACCTGCTACCAATAGAAGAAAACCTCACCTTTGGACTTTTAGACTTGCCAGGAAATCCTGAGCTAAAAATAATCTGAGTGAAAATTCAGGTAGTGAAACTTTACATTACACCACTTAACAAACTTTATTCAGCAAAGAGGTTAGGTCTTGAGAAATTCAGTTATATTAATCTAACTAAAACCTCTCTGATCATAGTATTTTCTGATTCAAAAATTCTCAATGTCTCTCTTTCTAATTCCTTACTGAATGGAATCTAGATTCCTTAGCCTGGCCTTTAGGGCTCTTCATGATCTTGCTCTTATTCCAGTGTACTGCCACCCTTACCTTCCTCTACTACCCTTTCTTTTTTATTGTATCCAAATTGAGGTACTTGCTGTTCTTTGGAACCCAAATAAGCTTTTCATCTCTTGTGCCTTTCCTCACACTATTTTAATTTTTATGTCATCCTTTTCATTTCTACATGGTGAAGACTTACCTATCCATTTTAGTCCTGATCTAATTCTTCTCCCATAAAGGCTTTTTTACACTGGCTATTCTCTGTCTGTTAACAAACCAAAACCAATAAGCAACCTTCTTTCTATGAATTTCCATATGACTTATTTTATTTCTATCTTATGTGCTAAGATTTGAAAAAAAGAGTGCACCCTGAACTTGAATTTCTACCACTACCAACTCAGGCATTAGATAACATGCTGCCTTCCTTTCAATTTTTAAAATATAATCTTTTAAGGAAAAATATCTTTTAATCCCTAGTCTCAGAATGAATGGGTGTTTTATGTCCCTTCTCCTTAGATGGAGAGATAGGTCATTATGAATTTATGGCTCTGTTTATAATGAACCTTAGGTTAGGAAGTAGGAGGTACTAAATGGGTGGGCAAGACTAACCAAGACATGTAACCAAGACATTTATTTATCATATATTTATGGTCTATCTGCTGTGTTAGAGGCACTTATGGTTCTAGTTTTAGTGCTGATGAAAGTATCCTAGAAAAAGAAAGCCAACCAATAGTTTCCTTCATTCAACCTAAATGTTAAAATATCCTTCCTCTAGATTTCTTTTACAAAAAGACACCAACCACTGTATATTGCATTTGCATAAGATTTAGAAGGTAATGAATTCTCTTTGTTAAAAACATACATAACAAAAATTCTGGTGACCAAATTAAATGTTGTGTGTATCGACTGAGCAACTGGACATATTTGAAAGCTGCTTCTCCTTTATTACTTCACATGATTACATTTGTGGCAGATATTTCTATGTGATCTTGCTCTGGTTCACTGTCTTGGGGGAAGTGAAATGTTTTGAAGCAGTAATAAATATGAGCCCAGAAGAAAATATTTCTGGTGACAGTTAAAACAAGGAAGAATGGTTAGATGGCACAAAGAAATATGGACATAGCTAAATTCAAGAGTTTATGAATTACATAGATGAATGGAATTACAGTGAAGCATATTATCTTTGATATGAAAATATTTCTATTTGTAGAAAGTTGGTGGAGGGAATGCACTGGTAAAAATAACTAATGCTCATTTTTCCCACTTTTTGTTTTTGGTCATGAGCTATAAACAAGAGACCAGTATTTGAGCCACAAACTATAACATTTTCCATAAATGTCAGTAAATCCACCTGTCGATGGTTTTGTTTATTACTTTGGATATGGTAATGGTAACATGGGTATATGCATATTTCCAAGCTTATCAAGATGCATACATTAAATGTGCAATATTTTTATATCGATTATACTTGATTATCAATTATATATTATTGCCAAAAAAGAAGATACACATATGAAAAATAACCATATGAAAAGATACTCAGTATCATATGTCATTAAGGAATTGCATATTAAAATAATAATAGGACACTACGCACAACTGTTAAAATGATTAAAAGTCAGAACACTGACAAAAACCAGTTCTGGAAAATATCTGTATCAAAAGGAACTTCCATTCTTTGCTGATGTAAATGCAAAATAATACAATCAAGTTGGAATACAGCGGCAATATCTTACAAAACTAAGCACACTCATACCATAAAATCCAGTTGTGTTCCTTGGTACTTACTCAAATAAGTTGAAAACGTATGTTCATACAAGAACTTGCACAGGAATTTTTACAGTAGCTTTATTCATAATTTTTAAAATATAAAAATAACCAAAATTTTTTTCAGTAGGTGAATGGATAAATAAAATTACAGTACATCCAGAAATGGAGTACTATTCAGCAATAAAAAGAAGCTATCAAGCCATGAAAAGACATGGATGTAATGAAATGCATATTAATCAGTGAAAAGCCCAATCTGAAAGACTACATATTATATCATTCTGACTATATAATATTGGCAAAGGCATTTGAAAATTGAAAAAGGCAAAACTATGGAGACAGTAAAAATATGAGGTTGCCAAGAGTTATGGGGGAGGGAGGGATAATTAATTAAAGCACAAAGGATTTTTACAACAATGTAACTATTTTGTATGCTACTATAATGGTGGGAAATTGTCATTATACAATTGTCAAAACCCATAAAATGTATACCAAGAATGAACCCTAATGTAAACTATGCACTTTGAGTGATAATGATGTGTAAGCACAGACTTCCCAATTATAAGCAGTGTAGTTCATTCAACAGCTATGATTACAGTGGCACTTGGTCAGAGAGAAGTGTCAGAGAGCAAGGTCAGAAAGCAGAGAGTCTATGGGTTTCCCAATATGCAGAGCAAAACCAGTGGCTTAACATAAGCAGGAAATATAGCACACACCGATGCCTGATCCGTGTCTCCAAACAACAAGCTACAGAGGCCTTGAGTCTCATCCTGCTGCCTTGGCAGGTCAAAGAAGCTAGTACATAACCTCCTGCTACTACTGAATATAGTATCCAGTCCCAAACAACTAATAAGCCTGACCAGAGAATTGAGGCAACTGTAGAGTTCACCCAAAAGCTCATCCAGGTAGGGAACTAAACTAGCAGGCTTTCCAAGTGTTCTCAGCCAATAGTCCACCCCCACATCCTCAACTTTAGAGCTCAGCAATTGCCTCACCCTGTAATAATCATAATAGCAGGCACCATCTGCCCAAGGACTTTACAAACATACATGTCCAAAAACCCAAAGTGAGCTGATTGGTGAAGATATGTTTCTAGGAAAGCAAACCTGTAAAGTCTGGAAATGGAACCTGGTTAATCAGGTGCATAGATACCAATGTAAAGAGTCAAGGATCATAAAAAAACCAAATAAATATGACAACACCAACGGAAACCAATAAAGCTTTAAAAGCTGATCCTAAAGAAATGGCGATCTAAAAACTGTCTGACAAGGAATTCAGAACAATCCTCTTTAAGAACTTTAGTGAACTACCAAAACACACACACAAGCAACTAAATGAAATTAGTGAAACAATAAATGGACAAACTGGGAAATTCTACAAAGGAATAGAAAACATTTTTAAAAAGTAACAGAAATCCTAGAATTGGAAAATACGATAACATCACTGAAGAATTCAATAGAGAGTTTTAAAAACAGACTTGACAATGCAGAAAACAAAAATCCGTGAACTGGAGGATAGGACATTATAAATTATCTCATGAGAGGAGCAAAAAGAAAAAAAAAGTATGAAAAAGAGAGAAGAAAGTCTCTGAGAATTATAGAACACAATAAAAAGAAACAATATTCAGATTAATGGAATTCCAAAAGGAAAAGAGAAAGATAAAGGGACAGAAAGCAAATTTAAAGCAGTAATGGCTGAAAACTTCCCAAAGTTGGGGAGAGAAATGAACAGTTACATCTTTTAGGCTCAAAAGATACCAAATAGGTTGAACCCAAGTAGGGCTACACCAAGACATGGTATAATTAAAATTTCAAAGAACTTATGAAAGTCAACACCCAAAAAACAAATAATCCAATTAAGAGATGGGCAGAAGACATGAATAGACACTTTTCCAAAGAAGACATACAGATGGCTAACAGACACATGAAAAATGCTCAACATCCTTCATCACCAGGGAAATACAAGTCAAAACTTCAATGAGGTATCACCTCACCCCTGTCAGAATGGCTAAAATTAACAACACAGTAAACAACAGATGTTGGCAAGGATGTGGAGAAAGAGGATCCCTCTGTTGGTGGGAATGCAAACTGGTGTAGCACCTGTGGAAGACAGCATGGGGGTCCTCCAGAAAGTTAAAAATAGAACTGTCCTATGATCCAGAAATTGCCCCATTAGGTTTTTACCCAAAGGATACAAAAATAGTAATTCAAAGAGAAACATGCACCTTGATGTTTATATCAGCATTATCAACAATAGCCAAATTATGGAAACAGCCCAAATGTTCATCAACTGATGAATGGATAAAGAAGAGGTGATATCTATCTCTATCTGTATCTATCTATCTATCTATCTATCTATCTATCTATCTATCTATCTATCTATCTATCATCTAATGGAATATTACTCAGCCATCAAAGAGAATGAAATCTTTCCATTTACAATGACGTGGATGGAGCTAGAGCCTAGTGTGCTAAATGAAATAAGTCAGTCAGAGAAAGACAAATACCATATGACTTCACTCATATGTGGAATTTAAGAAACAAAGCAAATGAACATAGGGGAAAAATAAGAGAGAGGCAAACCATAAAACAGACTTTTAACTATGGAGAACAAGTTAAGGACTGCTGGAGGAGAGGTGGGCAGGAGGAATTGTTAATTGGGTGATGGGTATTAAGGAGGGCGCTTGTTGTGATGAGCACTGGGTGTTATATGTAAGTGATGAATCTCTAAATTCTACTCCTGAAACTAATATTGTACTATGTATTAACTAACTGGAATTTAAATAAAAACTTGGAAAAAAGGGGTAAAAAAAGAGAGAAAAATCTCCAGCTAAACCTATGGGTTTTCCATTCTAAAGTTAATGGCTTCTTCTCTCTTGTTGCTTTTAAAATGTTTTCTTTATCACTACATTTTACAGATTTAATTACAGTATGTCTTGGTGTAAGTCTGCTTTTGTTTATTTTGTTGGGGTTTCTTTGCCTCTTGGATCTGGATATCTGTTTCCTTCCCCAGATAAGGGAAGTTTTCAGCTATTATTTTTTCAAATAAATTTTCTGCCTTCTTTTCTCTCTCTTCTTCTGGGACCTCTATTTTATATATGTATGTATGTATGTATGTATGTGTATACACACACACATATATGTATTTCATATTATGTCTGATGGAATCACTGCATTCCCTAAGTCTATTCTCATTTTGAGTAATACTTCTGTCTCTCTTTTGTTCAGCTTGGTTACTTTCCATTACTCAGTCTTCTAGGTCACTAATCCATTCTTCTGTTTCTCCAATCCTGCTGTTCATTCCATCAAGCATGTGTCTCATTTCTTTTATTGTGTCCTTTATCTCTGCTGTTATTCCTTTTCTCTGTGTTAAAGGTATCATTCATGTCTTCCACATTTTTTTCACATCCAGTGAGTATCCTTATGATCATTCCTTTAAATCCTCTATCAGGCATGTTACTTGTATATGTTTTGCTTAGATTTCTGGCTGTGGTCTTGTCTTTTTCTTTCATTTAAGGTAAATTTCTCTGTCTCCTCATTTGTCTGCCTCTCTGTATCTGTTTCTGTGTGTTAAGAATGTCAGCTGTGTCTTCTGCTCTTGAAAGTCATGACTTTATGAAGAAGAGGTCCTGGAGTGCCCCACAGTGCAGTGTCTCCTGTTCACCAGAATCTGACACTGCAGGAGAGTATCCTATGTGTGTTGCTTATGTCCTGCTGTTGTGTCTGAGTCAATTCCTTTCAGTGCAGTCATTTGCACTTTTTGCCTGTTGTAGGCTATGCTTGGTCTCTGAGGTATTAGTGAGGCTTGGGCAGGCCAGCTCTGAGGGAGCATACCCACCAGGGAATGTGGGAACTGGGCAGTGGTGTTAGCAAAATTTGCACCAGACTACTAAGTTCTTTGCCTGATCCCCTGAAGGACTGCAGTGGGTGGGGGCTGCATGCCTGGGTAGCTGATGGCACATGGCTTGGTGTGGTATGTGAAGGCGGCTGGAGGTGTGTTGCTAGGTGCAGCATGTAATGGTGGCTAGGGGTACATGGCTGGGCATGGTGTGGGGGATGTATATGATGTGCAGTGGCAGCGGTACAACTAGCAGCTGGGTGGTGCACATGCATGGCTTTAACAAAATTTGCCCTAAACCCAGGACTGAGGCTAGCCGGCTTAGAGTGGGCAAGTCCTCAGGAGAAATTTTGGTCATGGTGCACTGCTAGCAGGTTAGATAGCAAATGTCTGTGCAGTACTGCCTCACACAGGTGGTTCTATGTTTATGCTGGGAGTGGGGGAGGAAAATGGCACCTGTCAACTCTCTCATTCTCCGAGAGGCCTGCAGTACACTCCAAAGTCAGTATGAACAGATCTGTCTCCCATTTACCCCTGGCATTTTTTAAACTGCCATTTCTTTTTCTTTCTTTTTTTTTATTATGTTCAATTAGTCAACATAGAGTACATCATTAGTTTTTGATGTGATGTTCAACAATTCATTAATTGCATATAACACTGTTTCTATGTTTCTTCTTGCACAGACTGCTGTCTCTTTAAGGGAGGGGCTGACCCAGCTCTCCACTGGCCCTCCCAGCTCACCCAGTGCTGAGTCAGTTGGCTTTTAAGCTCCAGGTTCCAAGTCCTACTGGTCTTATAAACTCATGGAATTCAGCCCCTTTGGTTTTTAAAGCCATATGTTATGGGTATCTTCCCCATGTGAGTTCCCTGCTGCAAGGGCCCATTTCTCTGCCCCGTCCATGTGCAGAGTTCCCTCACTCCTGCAGGAAGCCTTCCTCCATTTTCTGAATTTCCTAACCTTTCAGTTTCAACTTCCGCCCCATAGTTAGTTGTATGGATTTAGTTCTGCCAGTCTGTGGTTTATGGGATGTGGCTGATACCTAGTTGAAAATATGTGATTGCATGAGTTCAGGGTCCTTCTACTCCATCACCTTCCCAAGATCCTCAGGAGTTGACCTTTCTGGGTGGCTTTTATTTTTTTCTTTACACTTTTATACCATCAATTTTTCCCAATTCCCTTATAAAAAGAATATGTGGGGGGTTACTCTCTGAGGAGAGTCCTAGCTACATGGGACAGAAATTACCAGCGCTTACTAATCTAACTGAAAGCTGAATCATAGCTTACCACTTTGGAATTATTTACCTTCAAGAGTGAGGAAGAGGGCTCCTGGGTGGCTCAGTGGGTTAAGGCCTCTGCCTTCGGCTCAGGTCATGATCTCAGGGTCCTGGGATCGAGTCCCGCATCGGTCTCCCTGCTCAGCGGGGAGCCTGCTTCCTCCTCTCTCTCTCTCTGCCTGCCTCTCTGCCTACTTGTGATCTCTCTCTCTGTCAAATAAATAAAATAAAATCTTTAAAAAAAAAAGAGGAAGATTCCCAGTGTGGGGTTCCCAAAGACCCATATATCCCCTCTTTGCATTACAAATAGAGCAACAGATTAAGCAGTGGTTATAAGATTACCAGCTAAAATAAAGAGTCCTAATTGAATTTGAATTTCAGATAAACAAATAATTTTACCATAAAAATACACTAAAATTAAGGAGAGGCTGAGAAGATGGTGGGGGAGAAAGACCATAAGTTTGCCTTGTGCCATGGATACAACTAGGTAACACTCACATCAGCACAAATAACCCAGAAAACGACCCAAAGACTGGCAGAACAAACTCCATAACTAAAAGTAGAGAAGAGGCCACAGTAGGAAGGATAGAGATGCAGTGTGGGAGTGAAATAGATCATGGCCATCCATGGTGGGAGGGAGCTGGTGGCTCAGAGAAAGGTGAAAGACAGACTACAGTGGAAAGCCTTCATGGGGAAGATAAATCTCCATAATACCTGGCTTTGAAAGCAAGAAGGGCCAAATTTTGTGAGTTATTATAACCAGTAAGACATAGAACCTGGAATTTTAAAAATTAGGAGGCTTGGCTCTGGGAGACCCCAGAAGGCATTAGGAAATGGAGTCCCTGCCCTTAAAGAGACAGCATGACAAACAGGCAGCAGAGATACAGCACGGAAGCATTAGTTTGAAAAACACCAGGGGCAGATGGGAGGGAGACTTATTTACTTATCTTGAAGCATGGCGCAATGAGGCAGGGATCATGGGGACACCCCACCAGGAAAAAAGGAACTGACAGACTCAATTTCTGTCCCTTGCCCCCTAGCATAACCACACAGCCACCTGTGGTAACCTGTGTGGTGCCAACACTCACTACATAACTTGCTTACCCCAAGATCTGCCTCCCTGAGCTTGGAAAGATCCACCCTTCCCAGGCACTCTTCAATCCCAGGGCTACAAGTTCCATTCCCAAAGAAGACCAGCACAAAACCCACCAACACCTCATCTCCTGACCAACACATTTTGCGGGACCTTAGTTCCAGAGGGGACACTGGGAGGTCTCATTTCACAAACAGACCAGCGCACACCTTGTTAAAACACACTCAGATGGATGGGATGAAACAATGCTCACAACAAGCAAAAAGAACCCCTGCAGATGACTGGACTGAAGGAAAAAGTTGCCAGGACTAAACAGCAGCACACAAAGGAGACACTCTGAAGTGCCATGTCCTGGAAAACAGTGGACACTGCAATGCAGCACACTGCAGGACTTCTTCCTCATTAAGCCATTACTTTCAAGAGCAGGAGGCATAGCTGCCTTTCCTAAAACACAGAAACAGACACAGAGAATTAGATAAAAACAGGGGACAGAGGTTGTCTCTTCTTTCTTTTTCTTATTTCTCTTTCTGACTCCTGTGGCTAAAACTACGAGTTCTATGTTGAGTGAAAATGGTGGGAATGGGCATACTTGTCTCATTACTAATCTTAGAGGAAAATTTCTCCATTTTTTACTATGGAATATGACTTTGGCTCTGGGTTTTGTATATGGTCTTTATATCTTGAGATACATTGCCAATAAACCCACCTTGTTTACTGTTATTATCATGAATCATTTTTGAATTTTGTCAAATGCCTTTTCTGCATCTATTGAGGTAATCATATGATTTTTATTCTTTATTGTGTTGATATAGTGTATCAGGATATTGACTTGTGAATATTGAACTATCCTTGTATTTCTGGAATAGATGTCACTTGATTGTGGTGAGTGATTCTTCTGATGTGTTTTTTCAATGTGGTTTTATAATAATTTTTGAGACTATTACATCTATGTTCATTAAAGATATTGGTTTTTAGTTTTTGTTTTTTTTTGTGCTGTGTCTGGTTTTGGTATCAGGGTAATGCTGATCATAGAATGTGTTTGGAAGCTTTCCTTCCTCTTTTATTTTTTGGAATAGTTTGGTGAGAATATGTATGAAGTCTTTAAATGTTTGGCAACATTTACCTATGAAGTTCTCTGGTCTGGATTTTTCTTTGTTGAGAGTTTTTTGATTACTGATTCTTTCTAGTAATCATTTTCTGCAAATTTTCTATTTGCTTCTTATTCAGTTTTGGAAGATTATATATTTCTAGGAATTTATACATTTCTTCTAGGTTTTCCAATTTATTGGCATGTAATTTTTCATAGAATTCTCTTATAATTTTTTTAAATTTTATTTTTATTCTTTGCCCAAGGGGTACAGGTCTGTGAATCATCAGGCTTACATCTTTCACAGCATTCACCAAAGTACAAACCCTCCCCAATGTCCATAACCCATCCACCCTATCCCTACCCTCCCAACCCCAATAACCCTCAGTTTGTTTTGTGAGATTAGGAGTCTCTTATGGTTTGTGTCCTTCCCCATCCCATCTTGTTTCATTATTTTTCCCTCCCTACCCCCCATGACCCCCC
>LNAC01001149.1:2859-42904 GCA_002007465.1 Ailurus styani | reverse complement strand
CATTCGGGTGCACGTGCCCCTGAGGATCACTACCTTTGTGTCTTTAGGATAAATACCCAGTAGTGTGATTGCTGGGTCATAGGGAAGCTCCATTTTCAACTTTTTGAGGAATGTCCATACTGTTTTCCAGAGTGGCTGCACCAGCTTCATAAGAGATTTATGGCATGACTTCAGTCTTCTTAAATATACTGATACCTGTTTTGTGGCCTAACCTATCCTCTTTTCTGGAGAATATTCCATGTGCATTTGAAAATAATGTGTATTATGCTGGTTTTGTATGGAATGTTCTGTACAAATCTGTTATGTTTATCTGTCTAATGTGTCATTCAAGGATACTGCTTCCTTATTGATTTTCTGCATGGATGATATATCCATTGATGTAAGTGGAGTGTTACAATTCCTTACTACTATTGTATTAGCATAAATTTCTCTGTTAATATCTATTAATATTTGCTTTATGTATTTAGGTGCTTCAGTGTTGGCTGAATAGATACTTACAATTGTTTCATCTTCCTGTGGCGCTGATTCCTTTATCATTATATAATGTCCTTCTTGGTCTCTTGTTAAAGACTTTGTTTTAAAGTCTATTTCATGTGATATAATTATAGCTACTGCGACTTTTTGTTTGTTTTTTCCATTTGCATGATAAATGTTTTTCCATCCCTTCAGTTTCAGTTGTATGTCTTTAGTTCTGAGGTGAATCTCTTCTGAGCAGCACATATTTTGGTCTTGTTTCTTTTTTAAAAAAATTATTCCACCATTTTATGTCTTTTAATTGGAACTTCGAGGTCATTTACATTTAAAGTAATTATTGATAGATAGGTATTAATGTCATTTTATTTGTTTTCTGGTTGTTTTTGTAGTTCTCTTTCTTTTGCTTTCTTTCTTTGTAACTGATGAGTTTTTGTAGTGTTGCAGTTGGCCTTTTTTCTCTTTAGTTTTTGTGTATCTGTCATAGGTTTTGAGTTTTTGATTACCATGAGGTTCATATATAACATACTAAGTATATAGTAGTTTATATTAAGTTGATGGCCATTTAGTTCAAACACATTCTAAAAAAACCTATTTTTTTCTTCATTCTCCTTTCCATATTTTATGTGTGTGTGTTTTATTTTACATCTCTTTATTTATAATGTTCTTATGTCTATGTCTAGTTATGGCCATTTATTTTCCACTTAAAAAGTCCTTTTAAAATTTCTTGCAAGGCTATTTTAGTGTTGATAAACTCTTTTGTCTTTTGTTTGGGAAACTGTTTATCTCTCCTTCAAATCTGAATAATAATCTTTCCAGGTAGGGTATTCTTGGTCATTATTTTTTCCCTCCAGTACCTTGAATATATTATGTCTCTTCTTTCTTCCTTTCAAAACTTTCTTGCAAAGTTTCTCCTGAAAAATAAGCTGATAGTCTTATAGTGTTACCCTTGTGTATAATTTTTTAGTTTCTCTCTTGCTGATTTAAAATTTTTTCTCTTCAGAGTTAAACTAACATTTTAATTATTATGTGTTATGGTATGGACATCCTTGGATTCATCTTATTTGGAATCCTGTGCTTCTTGAATTTGGGTGTCTATTTCCTTCTCTAAGTTAGGGAAATTTTTAGGTATTATTTCTACATAAAAGTTTTCTTGCCATTTCTCTGTCTTCTTCTGAGACCCTTATAATGCAAATGCTTGTTCACTTGATGTTATCCAATGGATTTCATAGCCTATTCTCCTTTTTATAAATTCTTTTCCCTTTTTTCTGTTCAGTTGGGGTATTTTCCAGTACACTGTTTTCCAAATCACTAATACATTCTTCTGCATTCACTAACCTGCTATTGATTTCTTCTAGTGTGTTTTTATTTCAGTTATTGTATTCTTCAACTCCGATTGGTTTTTAAAAATATCCTTTTCTTTTTTTAAGATTTTATTTATTTATTTGACAGAGAGAGAGAGGTCATGAGTAGGCAGAAAAGCAGGCAGAGAGGAGGAAGCAGGCTCCCTGCTGAGCAGAGAGCCTGATGTGGGGCTATATCCCAAGACCCTGAGATCATGGCCTGAGCTGAAGGCAGAGGCTTAATCCACTGAGCCACCCAGGCACCCCTAAAAATATCATTTTCTTTATTGAAAGTCTCACCGAGTTCTTCCAGTCTTCTCTTCAGCCCAGTGAGCAGTGAGCATCTTTACAATCATTACTTTAAATTCTTTATCAGGCATATTTCTTATCTCCACTTTTTCCCCTTTTTTTCTGTTTTGTCTTGTTGGGTTTTTTTGGAGCATATTCTTGTGTCTCCTCATTTTGCTTTACTCTGTGTTTGTTTCTATGAATTAGGCAGAAGAGCTACCTCTTCTAAACTTGCAGAAGTGGTCTTGTGTATGGTTGTCTCTATGTAGATAGTGTGTGCTCAGTACATTTTCTGGCAGGCTGGAAATTTTACTGGTGTGAGTTTTGAGGCTTGGGGCTTTCCATGCAGCACATATCCTGGCAGGATAGCTAAGGCTAAAGTGGATTCAAGCCAGATGTCCCAAAGGTCTACACACAGAGGGCACCTTGGCAAAATACCTGAATCTGAAGTGGATGTTATCTGTTATGTCCAATGGTTTTCCATGCAGAGGTTGCCCTGGCAGGGTGGCTCTCTCTCACATATGGTGTGGACTGGGGGTTCCTAGGGCTTTCCACTCAGTGGGAACCATGGCAAGACAGCTAAAGCTGAAGTGAGTGTTTGTTGGGTGTCCCCAGAGGGCTCCTCACTTGGCATACTCTGGCAGCATAGCTGCAGCTGATATAGTATGCAGGCTGGCTCTCTGTGTTCTGGGCATCTTGGAAAGACAGCTGAAGCTGAAGCTTATGTAATATGCTGTGTTCCAGGACTGTTTGCATAGATGGTTCCCTGAAGTGGTGGCTAGAGCTAAAACAGGGTGCAGGCCAGGAGGTCCTAGGGCACTCTGAACAGGGTTGCCCTGGTAGGACAGCTAAAGGTAAAGTGGGCTTTGAGTGGTGTTGTCCCTGCACTCTCCATGTAAATATACTCTGGACAGACAGTTGAAAGTAAAGTGGTTGCCAGCTGTGTTTTCTCAGGTCTCATTACACTGAGGGTGACCTGGTGGGGCAGCTGAGTCTGAATTAGATGCAAGCCAGGGTGTCTCAATGTTCTCAGCACAGGAGATGCTCTGGCCAGGTACCTGGAGTCAAGACCAAGGCAGGCAGGTGTGTTGCAGGATATTGTACATAGGCAATGCCCTGGCGGGGTGGCTGTAATTGATGCATGTTTGGGCTAGGGGTTCCCTGGACACTGTGCAGGGGGCACACTGTTAAGGTAGCTGGATTTGAAGCAGAGATCAGTTGGGCAGTTCTGGAGCACTGTCCACTGGAGGTGCCCTAGCAAGCGATCTGAAGCCAAAGTGACATGGGCCTGGTGAGTTCTGGGGTACTTTGTGCCTGTGTCAGCTTAGTGCACAGCCTGCAGCTGTAGTGAGTGCTAACCAGAGTTATCCCAGTGTGCATTGCCCTGTGTCTGCCTTGGTGGGATAGCTGGAGCTAGTGTGGACTACAGGCTCAGTGCTCACTGGAGCAACAGGCTGGTTAGGGTGCTTGTTCACTGGTCTGTACTTTAAAGATGGGAGGGGAGTGTAGATCATGTCTGTCAGCCCCTCTAATTAAGAGAGTGTTCCAGTAACTCCCTCTGCTGTTTGGCAGAGTTGTAAGCCTGGCTCTTTTGTATAGTAGTTGCTCAATTAAACCATAGCTTTTATTTTTCTATGCCCCATTGTGACCAGGGTTGGTGTGGACTTTTGACTGCAGGGCACACTGAGGCAGGAAGACTTCTGTGACAACAGACTGTACTCCTTTCTCTGCCTTTAGGATGGAATAGGAGGATAAACCATGTTTTTCTTCAATTTCTCTAACTCAGAGAGCATTCTTCCAGCTCCTCTGCCCTTTTGAACTGTAACATTTTTTCTGTGCACCAGCATGATGGGAGTTGGTATGGACTTGCCCATGAGGGGCTTGCTGAGACAGCAAGCCAGCTATGGCAGTCAGACACTACTTTTCTAGGCTTTTAAGATGGAGGGGGAATGAACATCATGATGCTGTCCAGTGCCTCTCTGTGAGAGAATGTTCCCAAGGTTTCTCCACCTTTTAGTGGAGTTATAGTGTTGTCTACTAGGTATGCTAGTTGATCTTTTAAATTGTGGCTTTTTTCTGTGTTCAAAGTCAGAGGACTTTGTTCCCAGACCCTCAGTACTATCTCTCTCCACTGCAGGCTGCAACCCTGGGGGTGGGTTTTCCCTTTGTTACCATGTCTCTGTCTCTCTTGCTGCTTCTTTTTGCCTTTCTATATTTTGCTGTTTAGGAGCTGTAGGTCAGCCCTCAGTTCTTCAGGAAGAATTGTTCTATATATAGGTGGAATTTGGTATGTTCCATGGAGGGGGTGACAATTGGCCATTTTCATAATATAATGTGGCAAAAATTGAAATAAGATTCTTTCTTCTTCCCAGGTTCTCCTGTTGTTACTCTATTTTTGTTTTACATTTTTTCTGTTCAGTGACGATTGAACTAGTTATGTGATGTCTGTATTCTTTGCTACATGTGGCTTCTGAAAGTATAGTTGTTAGTTTAGTGGTCAGGTAGTAATTTGACAGAGATTTTCTCCCATATCTTTCATCATTAAATCTTTGAGTCTTTGCTAAGGGACTTTGTATATATGTTGGGACATGTCTTCAATGCTTCTAAAGGTAGTAGACAACTCAGACTTAGCCTTCACTTCCTGTTTTCATAGAGCCTCTAGGTCAGCCAGAGGTGAGAGAGATAAAGACCTTCCCATGTCTTTCTTGGGCAGGCACACAGCTCTGAATGTGCATGTTAAGTTTCAGATTTTCAAAACCATTGTGAATATCTTGTTCTTTAGTTTACATTTTAAGTTTTTTTTGGTCAGCTTCTGTTTTGCTCCAGCTGTTACCCATGCCTCAGGCAGCTGCAATATTAAACAATTACCACTGAATTGTGTTAACAAATGACTTGATGAGAAGTCTGTTGTGAGCAAACTCTGTGTCAAATCAAATAAAGAAGAGCCCTGTGAGTGGTGTTTTCTATACAACTTCCAGATTGTTCAAATAGGGGCAGTTCTGTGCAGATAAAGTCCCCTACTATTATTATATTATTATCAATTAGTACCTTTATGTATGTTATTTTTAAAAACCTTTTCCTCCTTTTTCAGAGGGTGGAGAGGTAGAGGGAGAAGGAGAGAATGATTCCCAAGCAAGCTCCATGCCCAGCATGGACCCCGATGAGGGGCTTGGTCTCACAGCCCAGAGATCATGACCTGAGCAAAAAGTGAGTCAGCCGTTTAACTGACAGCCACCCAGGCACTGCCCCAGTATGTTTATGCATGTTATTAATTGTTTCACGTATTTGGGTACTTCCATGTTGAGTGCACAAATATCTACAATTATTAGATGTTCTTGTTGGATTGTCCCCTCAATTATAATATAGTGCCATTTTTGTCACTTGTTACAGTCTTTGTTTTAAGGTCTGTTTTGTCTAAGTATTGCTACTCTGGCTTTCTTTTGACATCCATTTGTGTGATTAATGTTTCTTCATCCTTTAACTTTCTTTTTTTTCCCCCTAAATTTCAATCTACAGGTGTCTTTAGGTCTAAAATGGATCTCTTTTGGGGTGTCTGTGTGGCTCAGTTGGTTAAGTGCCTGACTTCAACTCAGGTCATGATCTCAGGGTACTAGGATCGAGCCCTGCATTATGGGTCTGTGCTAAGCAGGGAGTCTGCTTGTACCTCACCCTCTGCCCCTCTCCCTACTCCTGCTTTCTGTCTCTCTCACAAATAAATAAATAAAATCTTTAAAAAATAAAATAAAATGAGTCCTTTGCAGACAGTAGGCAGAAGAGTCTTATTTTTTAACCATTCTGACACCATATGTCTTTCTATTGGATCATTCAGTCCACTTACATTCAAAGTAATTATTTTTATTTATTTATTTTTATTTTTTCAGTGATCCAAGATTCATGCACCACATCCAGTGCTCAATGCAATACATGCCCTTCCCAATACCCACCACCAGGCTTACCCATCCCCCCACACCCTCCCCTCCATAACCCTCAGTTTGTTTCTCAGAATCCACAGTCTCTCATCTTTTGTCTTCCCCTCTAATTTTCCCCAATTCACTTTTCCTTTCCTTCTCTTAATGTTCTCCATGTTATTTGTTATGCTTCACAAGTAGGTGAAACCATATGATAATGGACTTTCTCTGCATGACTTACTTTATTCAGCATAATCTCCTCTAGTCCCATCCATGTTGATACAAAAGTTGGGTATTCATCCTTTCTGATGGCTGCATAATATTCCATTGTATATATGGACCATATCTTTATCCACTCATCTGTTGAAGGGCATCTTGGCTCTTGCCACAGTTTGGCGATTGTGGCCATTGCTGCTATGAACATTGGGGTACATATGGCCCTTCTTTTCACTACATCTGTATTTTGGGGGTAAATATTCAGTAGTGCAATTTCAGGGTCATAGATAGCTTTATTTTTAATATTTTGAAGAATCTCCACACTGTTTTCCAAAGTGACTGCACCAACTTGCATTCCCACCAGCAGTGTAAGAGGGTCCCCCTTTCTCCATATCTTCTCCAACACTTGTTGTTTCCTGTCCTGTTGATTTTGGCCATTGTAACTGGTGTAAGGCAGTAACTCAAGGTGGCTTTGATTTGAGTTTCCCTGATGGTTAGTGATGAACATTTTTTCATGTGTCTGTTAGCCATTTGCATGTCTTTGGAGAAGTGTCCATTCATGTTTTCTGCTCATTTTTTAACATGATTATCTGTTTTTTGGGTGTTGAGTTTGAGGAGTTCTTTACAGATCTTGGATATTAGCCCTTTGTCTGTAGTGTCATTTGCAAATATCTTCTCCCATTCCGTGGGTTGCCTCTTTGTTTTGTTGACTGTTTCCTTTGCTGTGTAGAAGCTTTTTATCTTGATGAAGCCGCAAAAGTTCATTTTCTCTTTTGTTTCCTTTGCCTTTTGAGACGTGTCTTGAGAGAAATTGCTGTGGCTGATGTTGAAGAAGTTACTGCCTATGTTCTCCTCTAGGATTTTGATAGATTCCTGCCTCATGTTGAGGTCTTTCATCCATTTCAAGTTTATCTTTGTGTATGTTGTGAGAGAATTGTCGAGTTTTATTCTTCTACACATAGCTGTCCAATTTTCCCAGCACCATTTATTGAAGAGACTGTCTTTTTTCCACTGGATATTTTTTCCTGCTTTGTCAAAGATTATTTGACCGTAGAGTTGAGGGTCCATATCTGGACTCTCTACTCTGTTCCATTGGTCTATGTGTCTGTTTTTCTGCCAGTACCATGCTGTCCTGGTGATCACAGCTTTGTAGTAAAGCTTGAAATCAGGCAACGTGATGCCCTCATCTTTGTTTTTCTTTTTCAACATTTCCTTAGCAATTCAGTGTCTTTTCTGGTTCCATTCAAAGTAATTATTGATAGATATGTATTTATTGCCATTTTATTCTGAGTTTTGCTGTTGTTTCTGGAGATTTCTCTGATTCTTTTTTGTTTTCTTACTCTGGGTCATTCCTTTGCACTCAGAGTCCCCTTAGTATTTCTTGTAGGGCTGGTTTAGTGGTTAGAGACTCTTATTCTGGGAAACAATTTATCTCTCCTTCTATTATGAATGATAGCCTTGCTGGATAGAGGATTCTCAGCTGCAGATTTTTCCCATTCAGCACTTTTAAAATAATTATTTATTTAAATTCAATATAATTAACACACACTGTATTTTATATTTCAGGGTAGAATTTAGTGATTCATCAGTTGCATATAACGCCAAGTGCCCATTACATCAAGTGCCCTCCTTTATGCCCATCACCCGATTACCCTATCTCCCACCCACCTATCCTTCACAACCCTTAGTTTCATTCCTAGAGTTCAGTGTCTCTTGTGGATTGCCTCCCTCTCACTTTTCATCATTTTATTTTTCCTTCCCTTCCCCTATGTTCATCTGTTTTGTTTCTTAAATTTCACATATTAGTGCAATCATATGGGATTTGTTTTTCCATGACAGACTTATTTCACTTAACAAAGTACCCGCTAGTTCCATCCCCATCATTGCAAATGGAAAGATTTCATTGTTTTTGATGGTTGAGTAATATTCCATTCCCTCTCCTTATAGCACATCTTTATCCATTCATCAGTCAATGGACACTTGGGCTGTTTCCATAATTTGGCAAATGTAGATAATGCTGCTATAAGCATCATGGTGCATGTATCCCTTTGAATTAGTATTTTTGTATTCTTTGGGCAAATACCTAGTACTGAAGTTTCTGGATCATAAGCTTAGTTCTACTTTTTTCTTTTTATATATATACCACCTCTTCTTAACTTCTCATCACTCAGTGGACATCTCGGCTCTTTCCATATTTTGACTGCTCTGGCCATTGCTGTTATAAACACTGGAATGCATGTGCCACTTTGGATCACTGTTTGTATTCTTTGGATAAATACTTAGTAGTGCAATTGCTGGGTTGTAGAGTAACTCTATTTTTAAATCTTTGAGGAACTTCTAACCTATCTTCCCCAGCGGTTACACCAGGTTGCATTCCTGCCAACAGTGTAAGAGGATTCCCCTTTCTCCACTTCCTTACCAACATCTGTTATTTCCTGAGTGGTTAATTTTACCCATTTTGATCAATGTGATGTGGTATCTCATTGTGGTATTGATTTGTATTTCTCTGATACCAAGTGATGTGGAGCCTTGATATCTTTGTATATCTTCTTTGGAGAAATGTCTGTTCATGTCTTGTGCCCATTTCTTGACTGGATTTTTTGTTTTTTGGGCGTTGAGTTTGATAAGTTCTTTATATACTTTGGATACTAGCCCTCTATCTGATATGACATTTGTAAATATCTTCTCCCATTCCTTAGGTTGCCTTTTAGTTTTGTTGACTGCTTCCTTTGCTGTGAAAAGATTTTTATCTTGAAATCCCAATAGTTCATTTTTGCTTTTGTTTCCCTTGCCTTTGGACACATGTTTAGCAAGAAGTTGCTGTGGCCGAGATCAAAGAGATTATTGCCTGTGTTCTCCTCTAGGATTTTAAGGGTTTCCCATCTCACATTTAGGTCTTTCATCCATTTTGAGTCTATTTTTGTGTATGGTGAAAGAAAATGGTTCAGTTTCATTCTTCTTCATGTTGCTGTCCAGTTTCCCCAACATCATTTGTTGAAGAGACTATCTTTTTTTCCATTGGATATTGTTTCCTGCTTTGTTGAAGGTTTGTTGACCATAGAACTGAAGGTCCACTTCTGGGTTCTCTATTTTGTTCCATTGTTCCATATGTCTCTTTTTGTGACAGTACCATACATCCTTGATAATTACAGCTTTGTAATACAGCTTGACGTCCAGAATTGTGATGCCTCCAGCATTGCCTTTCTCTTTCCGGATTGTTTTGGCTATTTGGGTCTTTTCTGGTTCCATACAAGATTTAGGATTGTTTTATTCTAACTCTGTGAAAAAGGCTGTTGGTATTTAATAGGGATTGAATTAAATGTTTAGATTGCTTTGGGTAGTATAGTCATTTTAACAAAATTTGTCCTTCTAATCCATGAATATGGAATGTTTTTCCATCTCTTTATGTCTTCCTCAATTTCTTTCAAAAGTGTTCTATAGTTTCAGAGTACAGATCCTTTGCCTCTTTGGGCATGTTTATTTCTAGTTATCTTATTTTTTTGTGTGCAATTATAAATGGGATCAATTATTTGATTTCCTTTTCTTCTGCATTATTGTTAGTGTATAGAAAGTCAATGGACTTCTGTGCATTGATTTTATATCCTGTGACTTTGCTGAATTCCTGTATCGGTTCTAAAAATTTTGGGGAGAAATAATTCAGGTTTTCTTCAGAGTATCATCTTATCTGGGAAGAGTGAAAGCTTGACTCTGTCTTTGCCAGTTTAGATGCCTTTTATTTCTTTTTGTTGTCTGATTGCTGAGGTTAGGACTTCCAGTACTCTACTGACAACAGTGGTGAGGGTGGGCATCCCTGTCATGTTCCTGACCTTCGAGGAAAAGCTCTCTATTTTTCCCTGTTAAGGATGATATTTGCTATGGGATTTTGGTATGGCTTTTATGATATTGAGGTATGTTCCTTCTATCCCTACATGGTGGAGAAAGGTTCTTATCCTTTTATTAATGTGGTGTGTCACATTTATTGATTTGTCAATGTTGAACCACCTTTGCAGTTCAGTAATAAATCCCACTTGGTTGTGGTGAATAATCCTTTTAATGTTATGGTGGATTCTATTAGCTAGCATCTACTTAAGAATTTTTGCATCCATGTTCGTCAGGGATAATGGTCACATAATTCTCCATTTTGGTGGGGTCGTTGTCTGGTTTTGGGATCAGGGTAATGCCGTCCTCATAGAATGAGTTTGGAGGTTTTCCTTACATTTCTGTTTTTCAGAAGAGTTTCAGAAGAATATGTATTAATTCTGCTTTACATGTGTGGTAGAATTCTGCTGGGAGGCCATTCAGACCTGGACTCTTGTTTGTTGGGGGACTTTTGATTACTGATTCAATTCCTTTGCTGGTTATGGGTCTGTTCAGGTTTTATATTTTTTCTTGTTTTACTTTTGGTTATTTATATGTTTCTAGGAATGCATCCATTTCTTCCAGATTGCCTAATTTGTTAACACATAGTTGCTCATAATATTCTCTTATAATTGCTTGTATTTCTTTGGTGTTGGTTGTGATCTCTCCTCTTTCTTTCATGATTTTATTTATTTGGATCTTTTTTCTTTTTGATATATCTGGATAGGGGTTTATTAATCTTATTCTTTTAAAGAACCAGCCACTATTTTCATTGCTCTGTTCTATTTTTTTTAAAAAATGATTATTTATTTATTTGAGAGAGAGAGAGAGAGAGAAAGTAAGAGAGAAAGAGAGAGAATGTGCAGGGAGAGTGGCAGAGGGAGAGGGAGAAACAGATTTCTCACTGAGCAGGAACCCCAGGATCATGACCTGAGCCATAGGCAGACACTTAACCAACTGAACCACACAGGTGTTCCTGTTCTAGTTTTTAAAATTTTCTATAGCATTGATTTCTGATGTAATATTTAGTATTTCTCTTCTCTTCCTTTATTTAGGCTTTATTTGCTGTCATTTTTCAGGCCTTTTAGGTGTAAGGTCGGGTTGTGTATTTGTCTTTTCATGTTTCTTGAGGAAGGCCTATATTGCTATACACTTCCCTCTTGGGACCATCTTTGCTGCATACGCAAGTTCTTAACTGTCATGTTTGCATTTTCATTTACTGCCATGTATTTGTAAATTCTTTAATTTCCTATTTGGCCCATTCATTCTTTAGTAGGATGTTCTTTAACCTCCATGTGTTTGAGTTCCTTCCAAATTTCTTCTTGTGATTAAGTTCCAGTTTCAAAGCATTCTGGTCTGAAAATATGAAGGGAATAATCTCAATATTTCTGTATCAGTTGAGACCTAATTTATGACCCAGTATGTGGTCTATTCTGGAGAAAGTTCCATGTGCACTCAAGAAGAATGAGTATTCTGTTGTTTTAGAATGGAATAATCTGTATATATCTGTGAAGTCCATCTGGTCCAATGTGTCATTCAAAGCTTTTCTTTCTTTCTTTCTTTCTTTCTTTCTTTCTTTCTTTCTTTCTTTCTTTCTTTCTTTCTTCTTTCTTTCTCTTTCTTTCTTTCTCTTTCTTTCTTTTCTTTTTTCTTTTCTTTTCTCTTTTGTTTTCCTTCCTTCCTTCCTTCCTTTCTCTTTCTTTCTTTCTTTCTTTCTTTCTTTCTTTCTTTCTTTCTTTCTTTCTTCCTTCCTTCCTTCCTTCCTTCCTTCCTTCCTTCCTTTCTTTCTTTCTTTCTTTCTTTCTTTCTTTCTTTCTTTCTTTCTTTCTTTCTTTCTTTTTCTTCTGCATGGATGATTTGTCCATTGCTGTGAGTGGAGTGTTGACATCTCCTACTGTTAATATTTTATCAATATGTTTCTTTATTTTGGTTATTAATTGGTTTATCTAATTGGCTGCTCCCATGTTGGTGACATAGATATTTCTATTTGTTAGAGCTTCTTGTTGAATAGACCCTTTAAGTATGATATATTTTCCCTATACATCTTTTACTATGTTCTTTGGATTGAGGATTCCTACCCCAGCTTTCTTTTGAGGTCTTTTGTCATGGTAAATGGTTCTCTATCCCCTCACTTTCAATCTGGAGATGTCTTTAGGTTCAAAATGAGTCTCTTGTAGACTGCATATGGATGGGTCCTGTTTTTTTTATCCAATCTGAAAATTAATATTAAATAGAGTAAAAAAAGGACTGCAATTAAGCATATATCTATAAAAATGCAGGTGCAAAAAAAAAGTTAAAAAGTGAGTATGAAATATAAGTTGATATAATAAAAATCTACTTGAAATGAGAAAAAGGTAAAAAGAGAGAAAAAGCATAAGAAAAAGAAAAAAAGAAAAGGAGAATTTATCTGAAAAATAAACAAGTCATGAGGCAACACTTGGAGCTCAATATAGTTCCCCTGGCATTGGAATTTTACAGTCTTATGGGATCCATATGGTTGTCGTCCACCTGTTTTCCAGATTATCTTCTGTGGGAGGGGCCTGCTTCACTTTTTCTCAGGTAACCCTGCCTGGGTGAAGTTGTCCCGTCCTCTGTCAGGGAGGTGGGCTCAGTGGAAACTGGTCCTCTTTGTGGCTTTTTTCCCCTGGAGGCTTTCTGTGTCTCTTCAGAGGATCAGAGCAAAAATGGCTGCAGCCAAACCGCTGGCCCAGAGCAGAAAATTTGCAGTCTGCCTTCTCTAATAAACCCTCCAGGACAAACAGTCTCCACTTACGTATTCACTGCAGAAAAGTGCAGCTTCCCATGGTGCACACCCACAGCAACTCTTTCAGAGGTAGTCCCCATGGCCCAGGAATCCCACTTCCCTGTGTGATTCTAAAACAACAAGCAGCCACAGGCTCACATAGGCACCCAAAGCTCCTGAATCATGTCTGGTTGACACTCTAATGTCCTTTCTGGGCCGCTAGTCTCCTGCGAGTTTTTGCCTGGTTGGGCGCAGGTTCTAGACTTTTTCAGGCTGCTCAGGAAAAGAGCGGTTGATTATTGACAGGACCCGCTCATGGTTTATGGTGATCAGAGCTGAAAGTCCTTTCCTGGGCTCTCTGACCATAACCTGCTTCCTGGCTCCACTGCTCTGGTACTCTACCAGTTCAGGCTTCCCCTTTCACTCTGTGGCTCCTCATATCCTGAGACCACGATGCCCTACCTAGAATTCTGCCTTTTCATTTCTGGAGCCTCTTTCATAGAAGGATGTCTCTCATTAGAGCAGATTTCTAAGGGTTCTGATTTTGTGCTCTAGTTTTATATCATTTTCCAGGAGCCAGTTTATGGAGGCTCCCTCTCCCTTCTGTTTATCTTCCAATATCTCCCTACAGACTCATGACTCCGCCCTTCCTACCTCTTGACTGGCAGTGCTTTTCTGCTTGTAGAGATCCAGATATATATTCTTACATCTCAGGCTGATTTTGTGGGTGTTCAAAGTGGTTTGATATATATCCAGCTAAATTCAGGGGACGAGTTGAAATGGGGTCCCCTACTCCTCCTCCATCTTGCATTCCTCTCTCAAGCAATGTTTTTAATCTTGTTTATTGTATTCATCACGTCTTATACTTTTTAAATCTCTTTTATCTCACTGGTAAGGGTCTCTCTGATGTCTTCTATTCTTTTCTCAAGCCCATTGAGTATCCTTATGGTCATTGCTTTCAATTCTCCTTCAGGTGTGTTACTTATATCTTTCACTTAGATCTCTGGCAGTGGACTTATCTTGTTCTTTCAATGGGGATAAAGTCTTCCACCTTGGCATTTTGCCTAAGTCTCTGTCTTTTTGTGTGTGTGTGTTAGAAAAGCCAGTTATACTCCCTGTTCCTGAAAGTACTGGCTTTATGAAAAGGTCATGTGGTGCCTGGGGCTTGGCACAGCAGAGAGTGTCTCCAGTGTATGTTGCATGTGCTCTGCTGTTGTGTTCTGGCTGCTCCATCCTTCAAGCCAGTCATCTGCAGAGGATCTCCTTGTCTGCTGTGGGCAATGTTTGGTCCCTGCCCTGAATGTGGTGAGTTTTAACTTGGTGTGGTTTGGTCTCCTTGTGAAAGGAGACCTGACGTCACCCTCCACCAGAACTGAGGCCCTGCAGAACTCTCTGATTAGGAAATGTGGTGTGGGCAGGGGTTTCTTCTGGTCTTCTGGGGAAGGGGCTGGCCTTACTGGGACTGAGGGAAGCTTCACTAAGACGGGCAATTCCAACAGAATGCTGGGGGTTGGTGTAAGCAAACAAGGCAGCCAGTGTCTGCACTTTGCTGCTTCACACAGGTGACTCTGTGCTTATGCCGGGGTGCAAGGGAGGAAAGTGGCATCAGCCAGCTTCTTTCTTTCCAGAGAGATGTCTCTGTGAACTCTGTCTCTCAGAGATGTACTCTGAGAAGGATGAATAATCTCCCCAGTGTGTGCTCCAGGTGTTCTATAGATCAGTTTCCACACTATCTTCTCCCACATTGTTTCCCTGCCTTCTGTCTAGGAGCAGTGCAGTACACTCAGGCTCCATCCCAGCCGAGCCTACTGATCTTTAAAACTCCAGACTTCAAGGGATTCCTGGGTGGTTCAGCTGGTTAAGCATATGACCCTTCATTTTGGCTTAGGTCTTGATCTCACGGCTGTGAGTTCAAGTCATGTGTTGGGCTTCGTGCTGGGCATGGAGCCTACCTAAAACAAAAACAAAAATTAAAAAAAAAAAAAACAACCTCCAGGCTTCAAATCTCATGGATTACAAGAACTCAGGAAATTCAATTCCTCTCATTTTCCAAGCCAATGGCTTCGTGAGCTCCCCTGTGTGTTCCTCTCTCTCTCGCCCTTCTCTGCTATCACAGCTCCCTCCCCTCTGTAGCATGTCTGACCTGTTTCTTCCAAATGCCAAATCTTTTCACTCCCTGCCTTTCTTGATGTGGTCTTTTCTCTCCCTCTAGCTGTGGAGTCTATTCTGTCAGTCTCCAGGTCAATTCCTGGGATAGTTAAGATGATTTCACTGTTATCTGTGTTCATGGGACAAGATGAGCCCGGGGTCCTCCTACTCCACTGTCATCTCCCTCCTTCTCCTCTCTCTAAGGCTTTTTAGAAAGACAAACCATAAGAGACTCCTAATCTCACAAAAAAAACTGAGGGTTACTGGGGGTGGGAGGGTAGGGATAGGGTGGGTGGGTTATGGACATTGGGGAGGGTTTGTGCTTTGGTGAATGCTGTGAAAGATGTAAGCCTGATGATTCACAGACCTGTACCCCTGGGGCAAAGAATAAAAAATATAAATAAATAAATAAATAAATAAATAAATAAATACAATTGCAGAAAATAAAAAAAAAGAAAAAAAAAAGAAAATTCTGCCCTTGATGTCTTCATTCACCTTGAGGTAAGTTCCCCCTTTAGTACTAATTTGCTGTGCAGCTTTGGGAAATCCACTTTCCTAGGTCTCCTTTGCCCATTTCTGTTGGACAATCTGACCTCTCACAATACTTCCCAGTTTGATAACCTTTTATTTTTTAAGGTGTAAATGATAGCCGATCAAATTTACATCTCTTAGGGGAAAGGGGGAATTAGGGTAGACAGAAAGGCAAAAAGCCCAAGAAAAGGACAGAAAATTGATACTTTCATGATGATCAAAGCTTTAAATGGAAGAGGTGGAACTCTGACAGATGGGATTTTGGACACCCACCAGCTAGCAAAGCAGAGTTGTTTCGGAGGGTCTGGACCTTCCAGACACTCCTGAAATCATATCTGCTCAGTGTGCTCTGCTTTGAAATTTGTCATGTTTATTCTGAGATTTGATGGACACTTTGGTTCACTGACAGAGTCAGGCAATGGGCTTCACTTAATCTCACTGTATAAGAGATGAAAATGTGTGTGTGTGTGTGTGTGTGTGTGTGTGTGTATGTGTGTGTGTGTTGAAATTATACAGAAACTGAATCTTGGTAACTAGTTAAGTTGTTAGATACATGTTTAGGTGACTAAGGGGGATGATTGAGGGAATTCCATTCCTGATAATATAGACTTCCATCAGTCATTAATGACATGAATGGTAACCTGCTTTGGGAATATGAGCACATAGGCAGACTCAGTGATCTCTAGGTAGCCTCCAGAATTTCTACTTTTCCAAGTGAGAAAGAGACAGTGATAATGTACTGTCACCAGTGAAAACCCTCTTTGATAGTCTGGCATCACAGCAGTGTCTCCTACTTTCTGGGATGGGGGGGTTGATTTGCCTCTAGATAAAACCATAATCAAGTTACCTAACATTTTTTAATTTCCTCATTCAGGAATTAAAGATGAACCATACAGGGAACCATGTGGCATAGCAAAAATATACTCTGCCTTGTATTAAGAAATGTGTATTTTATCTCTAGCTTTACCACCAAGTAGGGAGTTGTAAACTTATGCAAGTTACATATACTTCATGATTCCCACTTTAGTTCCTTTAATGCTTGTCATATTTCTCATGCAAGATAATTATGTAAAAATCCTGGGAAAATAGAAAGCACTAGTCAAAAGGATGGTGATAGGATTATAGTCTTATATGGTTACAGGTTAAATTACTTTCCATTAGAATAAATCTATTTTATTTTATCTTATTTTATTTTACTACAGATGTGATATATGCCTAATTTTAGGAAAAAATAGAAAATATTAACAAGCAGAAAGGAAAACAATACCCCTCACCTTGTCTATATAAATAACTATATTTAACCCCTTGGTATCTATATATTCCTCCTTAAACTAAAAAAAATACGTAATACCTTTTCGCTCAAAAATTTGAGATTATACTATGTATTTTTTGTTTCAAGCTTTTGTAAATATTTTATTTATTTATTTATTTATTTATTTATTTATTTATTTATTTATCAGAGAGAGAGTGAGCACAAGTGGGGGGCAGTGGCAGGCAGAGAGAGAAGCAGACTTCCCGCTGAGCAAGGACCTCCCACCCCCTACTTTGGGACTCTAATCCCAGGACCTTGGGATCATGACCTGAGCCAAAGGCAGACACTTAACTGAGTTACTCAGGTGTCCTATGTTTCAAGTTTTTATTTAAATTATAGTTAGCTATAATGTAGTGTAATATTGGTTTCAGGAATTGAATTTAGTGGTTCATCACTTACGCATAACACCCAGTGCTTATCACAAGTGTTCTCCTTAATACCTACCACCCATTTAGTCCATCCCCTGCCCACTTCCCCTCCATCAACCTTTAGTTTGTTCTCTATAGAAGTCATACCATTTATTATTTCATGCTTTGTTTCATCATCACTTAAGGGTTTACCATGATTATGTTTCTATTTCAATAGAGAATTTTTTACCTTAATATTTTAACAGTTCCATAGTTTTCCCTTTTTTGAACATACCATGATTATTAAGGAGTTTTATATTGGTAACAGTATTTTGTTTTTAGGTGAATTATATTTTCACATGCCCATTATATGCTTCGTAGGGTGTTTTGAATAGTTAATCCTTTTTATTGAAAGGGCACACATAACGTGGAATTATTCCTTACTTAAATTCTTATATCTCACCTCATGTTATTTATGTTGTCTCTACAAAACATGAAAAAATGCTCAACATCACTAGCCATCAGGGAAATACAAATCAAAGCCACAATGAGATACCACCTTACACCAGTTACAATGGCAAAAATTAACAAAACAGGAAACAACAAATGTTGGCAAGGATATGGAGAAAGGGGAACCCTCTTACACTGTTGGTGGGAATGCAAGCTGGTACGGCCACTCTGGAAAACAGGATGGAGTTTCCTGATGTTAAGAATAGACCCAGCAATTGCACTACTGGGTATTTACCCCAAAGATACAGATGTAGTGAAAAGAAGGGGCACTTGCACCCCAATCTTTATAGCAGCCATGTCCACAATAGCTAAACTGTGGAATGAGACAGGATGCCCTTCAACAGATGAATGGATAAAGAAGATGTGATATATATATATATATATATATATACATACATACATACATACATACATACAAACAATGGAATATTATTCAGCCATCGGAAATGATAAATACCCACCATTTGCATCGACATGGATGGAACTGGAGGGGTTTATGCTAAGTGAAGTAAGTCAAGTAGAGAAAGACAATTATCATATGGTTTCACTCACATGTGGAACATAAGCAATAGCATGGAGGACCATGGGGGAAGGGAGGGAAATCTCAAGTGGAAGAAATCAGAGAGGAAGATGAAACATGAGAGACTATGGACCCCAGTAAATGAACTGAGGGTTTCAGAAGGGAGGGGGTAATAGAGTGGTGAGTATTAAGGCGGGCACGTGTTGTGATGAGCACTGGGTATTATACGTAGCTAACGAATCATTGAACACTACATCAAAAACTGATGATGTAGTATACAGTGGCTAACTGAACATAATAAAAAATAGTCTCTTATGGTTTAAAAAGTATTTATTATTATCCAGATTTTGTATCTGACAGCATGTTTGACAGTGCTCTGTCTAAAATATACTACTGGTCTTTGTGCTATATGGGGATGAATGCTAAACAAAGCATCTCATTGATCCCAACTTCTTGCTCTTCTTCAATTCTTAAAGTCCACAGAAAAGTGGATAAGAGCCTGAGGAAGCACAACTTGACAAAGTTGGATATAATTTAGAAAATATGGTCAAATGAATAGCTTAATTTTAGTGTCTAAGGCAAGAAAGAGTGTGTAGTGTCCATGGAGTTTGTGAAACATGGCAGAGAGAGCACTGTCAGAAGTCAGTAAGGGAAATTTTAGTTCCAACTTATATGCTAACTCGCTATAGGACCTGCAACAAACCACATCCCTTTTCTGAAACTTGGCTTCACATCTGATAAATGAAGTAGGTAGTAGTGATAGATGTTTGTATCCCTGGTTTGAAAAGCTTAGAACCTCTGAAGGGCACAGTGTGTGTGTGCTTTACAAGGAAAAATTGAGGCAATATTTGTGAGTTTATGAACAATATAGGTTTAGAGAGTCAGAAATAAGGAAGACAATTTTTTAAAATTTTCAAAAGATTAGAGGGTGACAGTCTTCCAATAAAAGTGGCAAAAATTCTGTTACCTGAGTCACGCTAATCTAGGCCTTAGAGAATTATGGCAGATCTCTAATCTATCTCTCTATCCCTCCTCTGCTATTCAACTGCACAGCTAGTCAGTGCCCATAGCATTTCTGGTATTTTGGGGACAGGGGTCAGGGGACTCCCCTTTATGTATAACAAGAGCAGAGGAATAATGTAGACCCTATTTGGAGTTCAGAAGGATATCCTATAAAATATCTCATGTTAATACTGTGGGGAAAACTGATGAATTTTGGGCTAAAAGAGGGTGCAGATGGGATTGGGGGTATTCATGACTAAGTAATTGGATCTAAGGAGTTGATTTTAATGGATCTATGTCCATGGAGGCAGACCACTAGTGTGGTATATCAGGAGTATCTGTCCTTGGCTTTTTCCTAGTTTAACATTTTCATTGCTGACTTAAATGAGGGCGTAGATAATATGCCTATCAAACACATGGATGGCACAAAGCTGAAATGAAGAGTTAATATAATTAATTACAGAAATAGGATTTAAAAAGTCACATTTGATTTGGATGTGTAGTGTGATGGATGTGTGTGGTGGTATAGGAAAGCAACTGAGGGTAGGAGTCAGAGGTTCTTTATCCACTGTCAATATTGTTTATTAGTATTTCACCTCTAGAATAGTTAGGTCATATACTCCCTTGGCAACAGAACCTGTGTGTGTGTGTGTGTGTGTGTGTGTGTGTGTGTGTGTGTGTGTGTGTGAAGCTTTTTAGGTTTGGATTATTTCACCAGATAGAAATTAATTACCTAAAGTAGAGTTACGTAGAGTTAACATAAGTCATTAGAGTTTTTCTTTGCATTTCTTGGCAGGGAACTCTTCATTACTTAATGTTTGGGAGAAATATTTTGCAGGGTAAGATAATGGCTATGGAAAAGCAAAGGTTCTTCTCTATGAAGTGCATGTGGGTAGGGAAGATCCAGCATTTACAAAAATTGCTTCCACTTTACCATGTGATGCATGATAAAGGCCAACTGAGAGGCACTGAAAGTATAGCAGAAACTCTAGGAATGGAGAGAGAAAGTTAGTGATGATATGTGATCTTGGATGGTCAGAGAAGGCCTTCTGGAGGAAGAGGGAACTTGATTTTACTTCTGGCAAATTCCTAAGGAAATATGCTATAAGTAGCCTTTCACTTTGGGGCAGCTTAGAACTTTGTGGAATATTTTAATGCTTTCACAAGAAGTTATAGGGGAATGGAGAAAGGAAAAATTATGGACTTCAACTATTTATGGGCCTATCTACTAGGCCAAATGTGAAGGTTAATTTTAGAGCATTTTTTTTCAGTTCATTCCTTTTCTATAGAAATGGGAACCCTCTACTGTTCTGTATCACCAGCTTCTCTTTTCTGCTAATCAGGGGATAAAGTTGAGAATACCCTTTGGCTCTGGAAGATGGAGAAGAGAACAGATGGCTGAGCTTAGGTATTGAAATAGACCAGTCATCAGTTTACCAGGAAGTCATACTCCAATGGCAAATCCTCAGACACAAGCACATCAACTGTGAACCAACAGCTGTGAGCAGTGACTTCCCCAGTGGTTTGAAAACACTCCTAGTTGAGTATGAGCTTGCTATAGTCCAGGTATTGTCAGGGAAAGCCCCCACTGCCTGCCAAACTTTTCACTTCAGCAAAAATTAGGTCTTCCAAAAAATGTTAATGAGCCCCCAAATCAGTAGTTAGTGTATTTTAAGAAACTACTAAGTATATTCTAATGAGGGAAGTATTTCTGGAAAGGCCATGGCAATGAGTTCTTAAACTTGTGATAGTGCTCTTAGAATTTCAGGTTTTTAGGCTCTTTTCTGTTTGCCACCCCAGCCTGGCCTTTTGCCTCCAACTCCTTGTAATCTCATACTTAACTCCCTTCTCTGCCCTAGTGGAAACAGTCTAGATCAAAGAGTCCATCAATATGGGTTGTTCTGGCTTTATCACTGGGTTACTGTTTTCCCATTTGAAAAATGAATGCTTGGTTTACAGTGTATAGTTGTTGGGGTTGTTGTTTTTTGGGAACACTGAATGTGGAGGTTAATGGGATGATGGGATGAATAGATATGAGGTGAAAATATTACTTAAACTTTACTGTGGAGGCCAAGAATCTTTGGAAATTGCTTTTATTTGAAATATCAGTCTGAAAAAAAATGTTTGCTTTAAGATTAAAAGTCCTCAGCCTTAGGGAAAACCCAACTTTTTTTAGTGTCGGTCTGTTGTTTGTGCTCTCTTCTTCCCTCCTTCTCTCTCTCTTCTTCCTTCTCACATACAGAGAATAAAAAAAAGTACGGAAAAAGAAAAAAAAAAGCCCATCTCTTGCATGGAGTCTAATGGGGACAAAAAATTTCAAATTTCATGGTATTATATCCTTAAGACTCTTTTTCTATCTTGGAGTTGATTTTAATCTAATTTATTTAATGTATATTTATTTATGTAATAACCCACCTCTGTTCACAGAAAATTTGAAGCAGCCAAGCTTTAACTTATTCAAAACCTTAGGTGGTGTTCAAGCCAATGAAGAATGCATTCTTCATGTTTTCAAAGGGAAAACAAGAAGTTGCTGAAATGCACAGTAAAAATAGAAGTGTCATTTTTTTCCAGATTACCCAAAAATTATTAACAGCAGTGACTCAGATATTTCCTGTTAAATACGCTGTGAGAAAATTCATTACAAACCCATGTAGCCTGAGCAGTTTACCCATGGCTTATAGCTAAATATATCACAGGAAATGAGATATAAACAGAAATTTGCCCTGGTGCCATTTAGCTACACAGACCACTGTGCAATAGTCTCTAGTTAGAAATTCTACCATCATGTAAGTATAATGTCTATTTTTTTAATGTCTGAGTTAGAAATATTGTATTCTGTAACTAAACCCTATGAGCAAGTATACAGTGCTTGTTGGGAAGAAAAAAATGTAAACAAATTTCCAGTAGATGGGAACATGACTTTTGCCTTAAGTTGTTGTACCCCAATGTACTCATTGAGCACTTATCTCTTGTTATTTACCATTGCTTGTTAGATTTTCATGCATGCGCAAGTATGTGTGTGTGTGTTCTTTCTGATTGGACTCAAATTGAAGGCAGGATGCCATTTCTTTATCCTGCATATCTTTATCATTTGTACTGTGATTATTGCTGATTAAAGGCTGTGTTTTCCTATAATGGAAACTAAATTGTATAGCTGATCCTACTATTTCTGGCTATGATTTAAAGTTGATGTGGTACATTTTCTGTTTTCCTTGAATAGTCTGACTTTTTAAAAATATTAACTTGGACTTAACATAAAAAAATCATAAGCATTTCCTATTTTTATGTAAGGACTCCCATGATTCAACTTGACAACTATAAACAGCATGGATGTAACATCTTCAATTCAGTTGATCAGATTTCAGTCTGCTTTTTTTAAAGATTTTATTTATGTACTTGATAGAGAGAGAGAGAGAGAGAGAGAGAGAGAGAGAGAGAGAGAGAGAGAGATCAGATTATAAGTAGGCAGAGAGGCAGGCAGAGAGAGGAGGAAGCAAGCTCTCCATTGAGCTCCATCCCAGGACCCTGAGATCAGGACCCAGACTGAAGGCAGAGACTTTAACCCACTGAGCCACCTAGGCTCCCCCAGGCTGCTTTTTTTTTAAGATTTTTTATTTATTTATTTGACAGAGAGAGAGATCACAAGTAGGCAGAGAGGCAGGCAGAGAGAGAGGAAGAAGCAGGCTCTCTGCCGAGCAGAGAGCCCGATGCTGGCCTCGATCCCAGGACCCTGAGATCATGACCTGAGCGGAAGGCAGAGGCTTTAACCCACTGAGCCACCCAGGCGCCCAGCCCCAGGCTGCTTTTGATAAAAGTTAAATTTGCATGTTTTTGCTTTGGTGTGATTGAGAGTCACTTGGTTATCCATTTTTTTGAGGTGATATGTGACTTGATATTTGCACACATCCCTTCAGGCAAGAGTCATTGAAATGGTATTTATAGCTCAAATTAGGGGAGATTCCTGTTTACAGGATTCTGAAGAGCAGTTATCTCATTCAATTTCCCATTTTAACCCAGTTCACTCAGTATTATTAACAAAGGAATCCCCTTTCTGTTTACAAAGGCATAAAATGTCACGAATTGACAAAGATGATTTTTTGTTGCCTTTTTCTGTTAGGGACAACAAGAGATCATGGGAACAAGAAATCTGACTTTGCCTCAAAAGTGAACAAAGGTCCAAAGGGGGGAAAAGAAATATAAATATAGTTGATGGAAAGTATCAAAGATATGGTCTGCCCAAAGTTGTGTTGTTTGTTTTTTGTTTTCTGTTATTTTGTTGTTGTTTTTCCAAGTACAATATTGGTAATCTCAAATTATTTTACTTATCTATGGGGAACAAGGATTATGTGGCATATATTTGGTATAAATGAGTACTGTATGGTATTACATGACTTTTTAATGTTCAGTTAGCCACTGTACCTCATTAGTTTTTGATGTAGTGTTGAATGATTTATTAGTTATGTATAATACCCAGTGCACATCACAACATGTGCTCTTCTTAATACCCATCATCCTCTTCCCTCCTCCCCCCACCCCCTCCCCTCTGAAACTGTCAGTTCATTTCCCAGGGTCCATAGTCTCTCATGCTTCATCTCCCTCTCTGATTTCTTCCACTTGAGATTTCCCTCCCTTCCCCTATGGTCCTCCACGCTATTGCTTATGTTCCATATGTGAGTGAAACCATATGATAATTGTCTTTCTCTGCTTGACTTACTTCACTTAGCATAATCCCTTCCAGTTCTATCCATGTCGATGCAAATGGTGGGTATTTATCAGTTCTGATGGCTGAATAATATTCCATTGTATATATATACCACATCTTCTTTATCCATTCATCTGTTGAAGGGCATCCTGTCTTATTCCACAGTTTGGCTATTGTGGACATGGCTGCTATAAACATTGGGGTGCAAGTGCCCCTTCTTTTCACTACGTCTGTATCTTTGGGGTAAATACCCAGTAGTGCAATTCCTGGGTCTATTCTTAACATCTTGAGGAAACTCCATCCTGTTTTCCAGAGTGACTGTATCAGCATGCATTCCCACCAACAGTGTAAGAGGGTTCCCCTTTCTCTACATCCTTGCCAACACTGTTATTTCCTATTTTGTTAGTTTTTGCCATTGTAACTGGTGTAAGGTGGTATCTCGTGGCTTTGATTTGTATTTCTCTGATGGCTAGTGATGTTGAGCATTTTTTCATTTGTGTGTTAACCATTTGTATATCTTCTCTGGAGAAGTGTCTGTTTGTGTTTTCTGCCCATTTTTGACTGGATTATTTGTTTTTTGAGTATTGAGTTTGAAAAGTTCTTTATAGATCTTGGCTATCAGCCCTTTATCTGTAGTTTCATTTACAAATATCTTCTCCCATTCTGTGGTTGCCTCTTAGTTTTGTTGACTGTTTCCTTTGCTGTGCAAAAGCTTTTTATCTTGATGAAGTCCCAGAAGTTCATTTTTACTTTTGTGTCCCTTGCCTTTGGAGACATGTCTTGAAAGAAGACACTGTGGCTGATGTAAAAAAGGTAACTGCCTCTGTCCTTCTCTAGGATTTTGATGGATTCCTGTCTCACATTCAGGACTCTCATCCATTTTGAGTTTATCTTTCTGTATGGTACAAAGGAATGGTTCAGTCTCATTCTTCTATATGTAGCTGTCCAATTTTCCTAGCACCACTTCTTGAAGAGACTGTCTTTTTTCCATTGGATATTTTTTCCTGATTTGTCAAAGATTAGCTGATCATAGAGTTGATGACTCATTTCTGGAATCTCTATTCTGTTTCATTGGTCTATGTGTCTGATTTTGTGCCAATACGATGTTGTTTTGGTAATCACAGCTTTGTAATATAGCTTGAAGTGAGACAACGTGATGCCCCCAGCTTTGTTTTCCTTTTTCATCATTCCCTTGGTGATTCAGAGTCTTTTCTGGTTCCATACAAATTTCAAGATTCTTTGTTCCAGCTTTTTGAAAAATTCCAGTGGTATTTTAATAAGGATGGCATTGAAAGTATAAATTGCTCCGGGCAGTATAGACATTTTAATAATGTTTATTATGCCAATCTATGGGCATGGAATATTTTTCCATCTCTTTGTGTCTTCCTTAATTTCTTTCATAAACGTTCTGTAGTTTCTAGAGTATAGATCCTTTACCTCTTTGGTTAGGGTTATTCCTACGTACCTTATGGTTTTTGTTGCTATTGTGAATGGAATTAATTCCTTAATTTCTCTTTCTACAGTTACATTGTTAGTATATAGAAAAACAACTTATTGCTGTGAATTGATTTTTATCCTGTCACAATCTGAATAAGCCAATAACCAGTAACAAAATTGAAGCAGTAATCAAAACCTCCCAAAAAACAAAAGTCCAGGGTGAGATGGCTTCCCAGGGGAATTCCACCAAACATTTAAATAAGAAATCATACCTATTCTACTGAAGCTGTTTAAAAAAATATAAACAGAGGGAAAACTTCCAAACTCCTTCTATGAGGCCAGCATTACCCTGATCTCAAAACCAGGCAAAGACCCCACCAAAAAGGAGAATTACAGACCAATATCCCTGATGAACATGGATGCCAAAATATTCAACAAAATCCTAGCCAATAGGATCCAACATTACATTTAAAGGATTCTTCACCACGACAAAGTGGGATTTATTCCTGGGATGCAAGAATGGTTCAGCATTTGCAAATCAATCAAAGTGATAGAGCACATTAACAAAAGAAAAGACAAGAACCATATGATCCTCTCAATTGATGCAGAAAAAGCATTTGACAAAATACAACATCCATTCCTGATTAAAACTCTTCAGAGTATAAGGATAGAGGGAACATTCCTCAATATCATAAAAACCATCTATGAAAAGCCCACAGTGAATATCATTATCAATGAGGAAATGCTGAGAGCTTTTCCCTTAGGGTCAGGAACATGGCAAGGATGCCCACTCTTACCAGTATTGTTCAACACTGTGTTAGAAGTCTTAGCCTCAACAATCAGACAACAAAACGAAATGAAAGACATCCAAATTGGCAAAGAAGAAGTCAAACTCTCTCTCTTCACAGGTGACATGATACTTTATGTGGAAAACCAAAAAGACTCCACCCACAAATTACTAGAACTCATACAATTCATCAACATTTTCTATTTTTTAAATGTAATTTTTAAATGAAGTTAATTGACACCAAACATTGCATTAGTTTCTAGTGTAGAACATAGTGATTGAACCAGTGTATATGTTATGCTATGCTCACCATAAATGTGGCTTCCATCTGTCACAATAAAATGCTATCACTATTGACTCAATTCTTTATGCTGTACCATTTATCCCTATGACTTATTCATTCCATAACTGGAAGGCTGTACTTCCCATTTTGCCCATACTCCCACACACCCTCCCTTTTGTAATCACCAGTTTGTACTCTGTATTTATGCATCTATTTCTACATTTTTCACTTGTTTTGATTTTTTAGATTCCACATACAAGTGAAAACATATAGTATTTGTCTTTCTCTGTCTAATTTATTTCATTTAGTATAATGCTCTCTAGGTCCATCCATGATGTTGTTGCAAATGGCATGATCTCATTCTTTTTCATGGCTCAGTAATATTCTCTCTTTCTCTCTCTCTCTCTCTCTCTCTCTCTCTCACACACACACACACAGAGTCTTTTGTCTTCATTTTGTCTTCATTCTTAATCTATTGTTAGACACTTAGGTCGTTTATATATCTTGGATTGTAAATAATGCTGCAATAAATACAGAGATGCACATATCTTTTCAAATTAGTGATTTCATATTCTTTGGGTAAAAACCCAGTAGGGGAATTACTGGATCATAAGGTATTTCTATTTTTAATTTTTTAAATAACCACCATACTGTTTACTACAGTGGTTGCAGCAATTTACATACCCACCAGCATTGCATGAGGGTTATCTTCCCTCCCATATCCCCACCAATATTTGTTATTTTTTTCTTTTGGATGCTAGCATTCTGACAGGTTTAGGGTGGTTTGATTGTGCTTTTAATTTGCATTTCCTTAAGGGTTAGCGATCATAAGCCTCCATTCTTGTATGTGTAGCCATAATTTTTTTAAAAATGTAGGTCCTCTATCCAATTTTAAATTGGATTATTTGGATTTTTTAATGTGATGATTTGTATATGCTTTTTCTCTATTTTGTATATTCACACTTATCATTTCTAAATATCTGCTCCCATTTAATAGGCTGTTTTTGTTTTGTTGATGTCAAAAGCTTTTTATTTTGGTGTAGTCCCAACAGTTTATTTTTGGTTTTCTTCCCCTTGCCTGAGGAAACATATGTAGAAAAATGTTGCTAGAGCCAATGTCAAAGAGATTACTACCTATGTTTTCCTTTAGGAGTTATTAAATGCTTGGTAGAATTTACCTGTGATTTCATCTGGTTGTGGACTTTTGTTTGTGCGGAGTTTTTGATCACTGATTCAATTTCATTACTAGTAATGGTTCTGTTTAAATGTTGTATTTTTTCATTATTCAGTTTGGGAAGATTATATGTTTCTAGAAATTTATCCATTTCTTCAAGGTTGTCCAATTTTTTGACATATAATTTTTCACAGCATTCTTTTAATCATTTGTATTTCTGTGATTTTGGTTGTTATTTCTCTTCATTAATTCTTGATTTTATTTATTTGAGTCTTTTCTCTTTTATTCTTGATGAGTTTGGCTAAAAGTCTATCAATTTTGTTAGTCTTTTGAAAGAACCAGGTTTTAGATTCATTGATCATTTCTGTTGTTTTAGTCTCTATTACATATTTTGCTTTAATTTTTATTAGTTTATTTCTTCTGATAGCTTCATGCTTTGTTTTTTTTTCTAGTTCTTTTTTTTTCTCTTAATGAAGCATGTTAATTGTAGGATGCATTATACATGGTTTAGTTTCACTGAGTTAAACATATGGCTATTCCCATATGATTCTATGCATACCTTAGAAAAACTTGTATTTTAATAAAAAGTGTTACTGGAATAATGTTTTCTTTAACATCTTAATTTAATTTTATTTTTTTCAGTGTTCTCAGATACATTGTTTATGCACCACACCCAGTGCTCCATGCAATATATGTCCACCACCAGGCTCACCCATCCCCCACCTTTCTCCCCTCCAAAACCCTTAGTTTGTTCCTCAGAGTCAACATTCTCTCATACTTCGTCTCCCTCTCTAATTTCCCCCATTCACTTTTCCTTTCCTTCTCCTAATGTCCTCCATGTTATTCCTTATGTTCCACAAGTAAGTGAAACCGTATGATAATTGACTTTCTCTGCTTGACTTATTTCACTCAGCATAATCAACTCATATATTATGAGTTCATGATTATGAACTCATAATCAATATATATATATATATATATATATATATATATATATATATATATATATATACCACATCTTCTTTATCCATTCATCTGTTGAAGGGCATCTTGCTCTTTCTACAGTTTGGCGGTTGTGGCCATTGTTGCTATGAACATTGGGGTACCTATGATCCTTCTTTTAACTACATCTGTATCTTTGGGGTAAATACCCAGTAGTGCAGTTGCAGGGTCATAGGGTGGCTCTATTTTAAATTTTTTGAGGAATCTCCACACTGTTTTCCAAAGTGGCTGCACCAACTTGCATACCCACCAGCAGTGTAAGAGGGTTCCCCTTTCTCCATATCCTCTCCAACACTTGTTGTTTCCTGTCCTATTGATTTTTGACATTCTAAGTGGTGTAAGGTGGTATCTCAATATGGTTTTGATTTGAATTTCCCTGTTGGCTGGTGGTGATGAACATTTTTCCATGTGTCTGTTAACCATGCATATATCTTCTTTGGAGAAGTGTCTACTCATGTCTTCTGCCCATTTTTTGACATAATTATCTGTTTTTTGGGCATTGAGCTTGAAAAGTTCTTTATAGATCTTGGATATCAGCCCTTTGACTGCTGTGTTATTTGCGAATATCTTCTCCCATTTGTGGGTTGTGTCTTTGTTTTGTTGACTGTTTCCTTTGTTGTGCAGAAGCTTTTTATACTGATGAAGTCCCAAAAGTTCATTTTCTCCTTTGCTTCCTTTGCCTTTGGAGACATGTCTTGAAAGAAGTTGCTGTGGCCAATGTCGAAGAGGTTCCTGCCTATGTTCTCCTCTAGGATTTTGATAGATTCCTGCCTCACGTTGAGGTCTTTCATCCATTTTGAGTTTATCTTTGTGTGTGGTGTGAGAGAATAGTCGAGTTTCATTCTTCTATACATAGCTGTCCAATTATCTCAGCACCATTTATTGAAGAGACTGCTTTTTTTCCACTGGATAATTTTTCCTGCTTTGTCAAAGATTATTTGACTGTAGAGTTAAGGATCCATATCTGGACTCTCTACTCTGTTCCATTGGTTTATATGTCTCTTTTTCTGCCAGTACCTTGCTTTCTTGGTGATCACAGAGTAATTTCAATGAGTTTTGCATAGTTATTCCCATATAATTCCACACATATGTTTTCAAAAACTTGTATCTTTTAAAAAAAGTTTTTGTTTAAAGTCCAGTTAACATACAGTGTAATATTAGTTTCAGGTGTACAATTTAGTGATTCAACACTTACACACCACACCCAGTGCTCATCAGATCAAGTGCACTCCTTAATCACTATCACCTATTTAATCCATCCCCTTCCCCACCTCCTCTTTGGTAGCTATCAGTTTGTTCTCTATAGTTAAGAGTCTGTTTTTTGGTTTGCATCTCTATCCCTCTTTTTCCTCCATGCTCAACTGTTTTGTTTCTTAATTCCACATGTGAGTGAAATCATACAGTATTTGTCTTTCTCTGACAATTTTTCTTAGCATAATACTCTCTAGCTCCATCCATCACATTGCAAATGGCAAGATTTCATTCTTTTTATGGCTGAGTAATATTCCATTGTGTGTGCATGCATGTGTATGTGTGTGTATCTCACATTATTTTTTGTCCATTCATCAGTCAGTGGGCTGTTTCCATAATTTGGCTATTGTGGATAATTGTTGCTATAAACATTAGGGTCCATGTCTCCCTTTGACTTATTATTTTTGTATTATTTGGGTAAATACCTACTAGTGTCATTGCTGGATCATACGGTAGTTCTATTTTTCACTTTTTGAGGAAACTCCATACTGTTTTCCATAGTGGCTGGGCCCATTGCATTCCCACCAACAGTGCAAGAGGTTTCCACTTTCTCCACATCCTCATCAACAACAGTTTATTGTGTTGTTGATTTTAGCCATTCTGACAGGTGTGAGAGGGATGTCCACCCTCACCACTGTTATTTAACACAGTATTGGAAGTCCTAGCCATAGCAATCAGATGGCCAAAAGAAATAAAGGGCATCCTAATTAGCAAGGAAAAAGTTAAACGTTTACTGAGAAAACCTGAAAGACTCTGCCAAAGATTTGCTAGAACTGATACATGATTTCATTAAAGTTGCAGGATACAGAATCAATGTACAGAAATCTGTTGCATTTCAACATACTAGTAATGGAATAGTAGAAAGAGAAATCAAGGGATCAATCCCATTTACAATTGCACCAAAATCCATAAGGTATTTAGGAATAAACCTAACCAAAAAGTGAATGACCTGTATTCTGAAAATTATAAAACATGGATGAAAGTAATTGAAGATGACACAAAAACAGACATTTTATGCTCAAGGCTCAGAAGAACAAATATTGTTAAACTGTGTATACTACCCAAAGTAACCTGTACATTTAATGCAATCCCCATCAAAATACCACCAGCACTTTTCACAAAGCTAGAAAACACAATACCAAAATTTGTATGGAACTACAAAAAACTCTGAATAGCAAAAGCAGCCTCGAAAAAAGAAAGCAAAGCTGGAGACATCACAATTCTGGACTTCGAGTTGTATTACAAAACTGTAGTGATCAGTACAGTATGGTACTGGCACAAAAATAGACACATAGATAAATAGAACAGAATAAAAACCCAGAAATGAACACACAACTATATGGTCAATTAATCTTTGATGAAGCAGAAAAGAATAACCAATGGAAAAAAAGACAGTCTCTTCAACAAATGGTGTTGGGAAAACTGGACCACTTTTTTTACACTATGCACAAAAGTAAATTCAAAATGGACTAAAGACTTAATTGTGAGACAGGAAACCATTAAAATCCTGGAGGAGAACACAGGCAGCAATCTCTTTGACATCAACCATAGGAACTTCTTACTAGATATGTCTCCTCAGACAAGGGAAACAAAAGCAAAAATAAAACTTTTTGGGGCGCCTGGGTGGCTGTCAGTTAAGTGGCTGCCTTCAGCTCAGGTCATGATCCCAGGGTCCTGCAATCGAGTCCTACATCAGGCTCCCTGCTCGGCGGAGAGCCCTCTCCCTCTCTCTCTGCCTGCCTCTCTGCTTACTTGTGCTCTCTATCTCTCTGTCAAATAAATAAATAAAATCTTTAAACAAAATAAAACTTTGGGGACTTCATCAAAATAAAAAGCTTCTAGCTCTTTTAGATGTAAATTTACTTTGTCTATTTGATATTTTTCTTTTTTTGTTGAGTTAGGATTGAATTGCTATAAATTTTCTTTTTAAAATTGTTTTTCCTGCATCTCAAAGATTTTGGACCATTATGTTTTTATTTTCATTCACTTCCATTTGGTTTTTTATTTCTTTTTTGATTTCTTATTTGATGCTTTCATTGTTTAGTACCATGTTATTTAACCTTCATGTATGTATCTTTTCACGTTTTTTATTTTTGTGATTGATTTTTAGTTTCATACCATCATAACTGGAAAAGATGTTTGACAATATTTATCTTCCTTAGTTTATTGAGAATTATTTTGTGACCTGACATGTGGTCTATCCTGGGGAATACTCCATTTGCACTTGAAAAAAAATGTGCATTCTGCTTTTTGGAGTTGGAATGTTCTATATGTATCAGTTAGGCCTATATGGTCTAGTGTGTCATTCAAAGCCACTGTTTTCTTGTTGATTTTGTTTGGAAGCATTTTATGTAATGGAAGTAATGACTAGCTTAAAAAAAAGAAAATTCACAATAGTTTAACTATATTAACTAAGAAAAAAATGAGACAATTCAAAAACGAAAATGAGAAATGGTGATATGATGAGTACTGGGTATCATATGCAACTGATAATTGTTGAACACTACATATGAAACTAATGACATACTGTGCTTTGGCTAATTGAATTTAAATAATTAAAAGAAGAAATGGAAAAGAAAACAATATAATAGAGAACCACAGAAATACACAGTGTGATAACAGATTCCTATAAACAATTATATACTAACTAATCAGATAACTTAGAAAAAAACACTAAGATAATTCCTCAAAAAGCACGTTATCATGATTGAATCATGAAATAGGAAATCTTCTTAGGCCAATAGCAAGAATAATAATTGAACTAGAATTCAAAAATCTCCCAGCACAGAAAAGCCCAGGACCACATGGCTTCATTGGTGAATTTTAGCAACCATTAAAAAATAATTAATAATAATAAAAAAGTTAATGATAATCTTTATCAAAATTTTGCAAATAATGGAATAAGAGAACACATTCAAAACCGTTCCATGAGGCCAGCACTACCCTGATAACAAAGCAGGATAAAAACAATACAAGAGGTTGCTGGGTCATGGACATTGGGGAGGGTATGTGCTATAGTGAGTGGTATGAATTGTGTAAGGCTTATGATTCACAGACCTATGAAACAAATAATACATTATGTGTTAATAAAAAAAATTACAAGAACAAAAAAGTCCAGTTTGTCCAATGTAAGTGTTGCTACTCTGATTTTCTTCTGACATCCATTTGCGTGATAAATGTTACTCCACCCTCTCACTTTCAATCTGCATGTGCCTTTAGGTCTAATATAAGTCTTTTGCAGACTACAAAGTCTGTTTGGTCTTATATAACTATATCTACCTTAGTAATTTGGTTTCTTTTTTTTTTCTTCATTTGCAGGAGTATCTTTTTTGATCCATTTACTTTCAGCCCATATGTGTTTTTAGGTCTGAAGAGTCCTTTGTAGAGGGAATTGTATTTGAGAGAGAGGGGGAGAAACAGAGAGATAAAGCACATGAGCATAGGGGAGGGACAGAGAGAGAGCGACAAGCAGATTTCCCAGTCTAAATAGGGATACAGATGAAGGCTCCATCTCAGGACCCTGAGATCATGACCTGAGCCAAATGCAGACACTTAACCAACTGAGCCATCCAGGTGCCCTGTATCTTATATCTTTCGATTGGAACATTTAGATCATTTACATTTAAAGTAATTATTGATAGATATGCATTTACTGCCATTCTGTTCATTGGTTTTTTAGTTGTTTTTTGTAGTTCTTCTCTGTTTCTTTGTTCTCTTGCTCTCTTCCTTTGTAATTGCTGACTTTAGTTAGTGTTATGACTGGCTTTTCTCTCTCTCTCTCTTTTTTGATATCTATTATAGGTTTTGGTCTGTGGTTACCATGAGGTTTGCATATACATCCTATATATATTGTAGTAAATATTAGGTTGATGGTCACTGGAATTCAAACATATTCTAAAAGAACTTTATTTTTACTTCCTCCTCCAAGTTTTATGTATACCTTGTCATGTTTACATGTATGTTTCGTGAGTCCCCTTAACTAATTTTCTAGATTGAAGTGATCTTATTATTTGTCTTTTAACCTTCATTCTAGCTTTATAAGTGAGTGTTCTACCGATGTTGGTGTATGCTTGCTATTACTTATAAAGTTTTTCCCTTCTTCTTACTTCTAACTATCACCTTTTTTCCACTTAAAGAAGTTCCTTTAATGTTTCTTATAAAGCTAGTTTAGTGGCAGTTAGCTCCTTTAATTTTAAGATTGTCTTTTGTGATCCACCTCTTTTTAAACAGAATAAGAAGAGATTTTTTCTTGAGCATTTATTTGCTTTTACTTTTTAATCTTCCTGCCTTTTAGTATTTCATATCATACCCAGTGCCTTTATCTTTATGCATTTATAATCTCCTTGAAGTAGAGACTATGTCCTTTCATCTGTCTATGCCCATTACCTAACATATTTCCTTGCACAAAATGGATATTTTATATGTTTGCTAATTTATACTGCATTGAAATCCTCTTTTCTCCTTCTCAGTATCCTCAGGATTTATATAATCATTTAAAGGATTCTTCCTGCTAGGTAGAACTTGTCCCATAATGAGGATCTTTAGTACTTTCACTCAAATTAGATATTGACAGAATTTTGTGTACTTTTATAGATTGCCCTGAGAGAGATGTATTTAGGAAGGTGGAACCTTTTGAGCCACCTTCAATCAAATCACCTGGGTTGTCACCAGAGCTACCAAAAAACTTTTGAAGTACTACCAAATCAGAATTCCATGCACTATTATATTTAGGAAGCTTGAGGAGGCTGCTTGCTTGACACAGAGAAGAGAAAATTTTGGAGATCCTGAAATCATATTTCTTACATGGTTATTGGTCTGCATACTCATAGGGCTGGCCTTGTTCCCAGGGGTCTTAAAAGATGCAACAATGGAACTGGCATGTTTTTAAATGAGTAAGCATCTCAACCAAGCTTAACAATTCCTTGATGAAACCAAATTTGTAGATATACTGATTTTTTAAAACTCTTTCACAGCAAAATTGACTGCCCTCTGACACCATCTATATAATAAGAGAAGGAGAAAAGGACTGTAGGAGATATGCAACATAAAGGACTCATGGGGAAATAGTACCATGTCTGTGTAGTATAATGTGATCGATGGCCCCCCCAAACTCCTATGACTGCAAATATCTTCCTGAGAGTGGCCAAAGTTCCTGAAATTCAGTAGCATTCATTTTATAGGATATATAAAGGCATTAACTCTCTAGAAGGCTAGTGCTAAAAGGCAAGGTTAATCAAGGAAGAGAACCCCTAAATACATTATTATCATTTAAGTAATTATAATAGCCTTCTACCCACTTCTGCCTTTACTGGAAATACCTTTACTGATGAGGGCAATGGATGGAATTTCCAATGATTTTCCATCTGACTTAATCAACCCTGACTTAACAAGGCTGGAAATGAGATGTTAAATAAAATATGTTTACTGAATTGTATCACAATTTTGATTCCTGACAGACTATCTCTCTCATTGGTCTGTAAATTTGGTAAAGGCAAGAGCAGGCTGTGTTTGTCTTGTATACTACTACATTTTCATTGTCTAAACAGATCAGACCTTTATGAAAAGTTAGTAAATGAATAAATTTTAGTGGCTACATGAATGCCAAGTATGTATCATTCACATTTAGCAGGATTGGGGGAACATTATAATTTGAGCACTGGCATAGATAAAGATCAAGATTTTAGGTCTTTGCTAAAAATTATGGAATCTTGGTGATAGAATCTCTTTTGTAATCACTGAAATTTTATTTTATCAGATTTTTTCCTGCAGTCTTAGTTACTTATGGTTACTGAAATGATGTAATATGTAACATTACATATTAATATATAATATATAATATAATGCTTTTCTTGATTTGTGAATTTCTAGAAATTCTTCTTTACAATATTTCAAGTGAGGTGTTAACTTCTCAGAATGCATGTCCTTGATGTACTTAACAGAAATTTGTAAAGAGATGTACTTCAGGAGTAGCCCAGAATAGGGAGAGTTTGGCAGTGGCAGTGTTGAAATCATTGCTACTATGGGTCTATAGTGCTTATCACCCTGTACTGTAATTATCTGTGTACTTGTCTCCTCAGTGGGACTTTGAGCCCCTGATTAGTAGATAAGTGGCATTTATCTTCATATTTATAATGTTTTGCACAGATTTTGTGACTGCCTCATAAGAAATCTGGTGAAGGTGTGATGAACAAATAATTAAAAAGTCTAAAGAGATTTTCTTCAACATTTGTTTATTTATAACAATTTCCTGTGTGCCTATTATGTGCCTTGCATTATGATAGTCACTGATAATAAAACACTTTCCTATATTCAAAGGGGCCCACAGTTTAGAGAGGTACAAGTAATGAATAATTGTAAAACCATGAGTAAGTGCAGTGGATAGACATACATGGGATATTACAGGAGCACAGAAAATGTGTATCTAACTCAACCTGGAAGAGCTAATGAACAACCTGATTTTTTTTATTATGAAGAATTTTACTTTAATCATTCTTATTAAACATTAGACTAATCATTTGTCATCAATTAATATATTATTATTAATATGAGAGAGATTCTAGGACATACATAACAAATAGGAAGAACTCAATTTTTTCTTAACATTTATAGTTTCCTAAGTTTAAAAATGATAGCCCCAATCAACTGCTGATCACATGGAAGCTTTAAAAAAATTACAACCCTGAGAATTAGTCAATCGCAATACTATTACTAATAACAGTCACCTTGGAAAGTAAACTGGGTCTTAAAGATGATTACTCTCTTAGGTAAAGAGTAGCAGACAGTGAATTTCAAGGGAAGGGCCACTGTAAATAGAGCAATATAGGACAAAATAAATTGGTATCATGTGTATAGATCTACAAGTTCCCATGTGTTGGAGTGTTTGAACTAGTGGATGATAAGAGGTCAGGAGAAGGAGGCAAGGGACATATCATGAACTGAGAGCCTTGGTTATATCTTTTAAAGCGTGGAAAACATGAAGGATGAATGCATGAGAACAGTTAGTTTATCATGTTTTTTACTATATTAATAGCAGTTCACATTTATGTAGCCCTAGTCATAGCTATGGGTTTTATTTGTATACCAACACAATTAAAACTCACAACATCCCTATGAGTTAGATGCTATTCTTATCTACACTTTAGAGGTGAAGAAACAGAGGCATGGGAAGGTTGAGTAACTTGTCCAGTGTCACACAGCTAATAAGTGATAGAGCCCTGGCATTTGAACCATGGCAGTCTGTACGTGTACTTGACCATTTCACTTTAAAGATTAAAGGGCAGGGTGTCAGGGTGGCTCATTCATTAAGCATCTGCATTCAGCTTAGGTCATGATCCCAAGGTCCTGGGATTGAGCCCCACATCAGGCTCCCTGTTCAATGGGAAGCCTGCTTCTCCCTCTCCCAGTCCCCCTAATTGTGTTCCTTCTCTTGCTGTGTCTTTCTTTGTCAAATAAATAAAAATAAAATCTTAAAAAAGTAAAGACTAAGGGGCAAGTTTGGATTCCAGGAGACTAGATAGGAAGCCATTGCAATGATTCAGGTATGAGTTGATGAGGTTCTCAATTAAGACAGTGAAAGTAAAATGGTAAAGCCAGAAAAGATAATGGGAAAGACTTTAAGCATCTTTATAAGGTAAAATATGAAATATTTTGATTGACTGAATATGAGTCTGGAAAGGTAATAAAAAAGAAATTGGATTCAAAAGTAACATATGGGTTTCTCTGGATCAAAATATCTTTAGAACATACAAGTAGCGAGGTCAAGTAGGCAGATGGATCTTTGGTTCTGGTGCCTAAAAATATCTTCATTGAAGATAAAGAGTTGCACAAGAAGGTGTATATAGAAAGTGGAAATAAAATGATGATGAACATCAAGATTTATAGAAACAACTGAAGATTAATAATAAATGAAGGAGGCAGGCAGGAAAGGTCAGAGAAGCATGAGAATGTTCTGTTGTGAAAAACAAGGATATATAATACATCTACATGGAAGCATAATCATGAGTGTCAAATGCAGTAAAAAGGTCCATTACTTGAAGCTTGAAAAAATACATTGCATTTGGCAAGTGATTAGTAACCTAAATGAAAGGAATGGCATTGGAATATTGGGGGTTGAAGCCAGACTGCACAGATGGGAGAATGGAAGACAAGAAAGTGGTGACAATGGTGACAAGAAGTTTGGTGGTTTCAATGAGGAAAGAGAGGGAAGTAACATGCAGGGGTTGTGGAGACAAGTTTATTGTACTTGTGTATAGCTTGGAAGAGGACTGAGTGGGCTTATAGGTTGAAGGAGAGGCAAAGGATGCATAATGGAGCAAGAGAGAGGTTAGAAGAGACAGGGCCAAGGGTAACATTCAAGGAGAATTGGTTTGAGTAGAAGGAAAACATCTTCATATTTAAGACCAGGTAAAAGGGGGTAAGGATGAATACAGATGTTGACATTGTGGTAGGTGGGGGTGAATGGTAAAGAAGTTGAGGGTTATAAGAAGGATTCAAGTCTTCAGATTAATTTTAGTGCTTTCTTTAAGGCCTCTACACAATGCATGCCTCCTCATTTTCAATGGGTAATTTTGATATCTCCGGAATTGGGTAAATGAGTCTGGGGTGGGAGATGGGAGACAGTAGAGAGAGTTATACAAAGATAAGGAAAATATAGCTTCAACCATCAAAGGTTCCAAGGAAAGAGAGATAAAGACTGGTGGGGGGAATGCAGACTGGGGAAAGTGTGGGTATGAAGGAAGGTTACATTGATTTATATGTGGATAGCATTTGTTATGGATTTTGAAAGATGGGTAGTGTTGCCATATATTGGAAGATTATCTAGGCAGAGATAATGGTATAAACAAAGGTTTGGAGTGAGGAAGGCATGATGGAGGGTGTTAGGGAAGTTTTGATTATAGTGACTAAGTGGGGGAAAGGTTTAGAAAGTGTGAGCTGACAACATTAGAGATAAAAGTTTTTCTTCAGAATGACCCTGAGAGAGACAGAGATAGGGAGATACAAAGAGACTGTAATGTATAATCACCCTTTATTATGTGACTTTTCCTGTGAAAATCGTTGAAACGTGTATTATAGTTGAACAACTATAGCCTTAAATGGGATTGTTTCCTGTTGATTCCAGCCTTGGGAACCTGATGGAACTAAGTTGTGATTTGAACCAGTTTCCATTGTATTATGTATTTGAGAACACTCTTGGGGACAAGAGAATACATCTTAATCATTTTTTTACCCCATATGGGGCTTACTTTCATGTTTCAGAAATCTTTCTTGGTGCTTCATAAATGTTTCATGAAGGACACTCCCAACTCAAGCAGACTCTCAACTCCTTGTGTATATAAACTATATTTCTCCTTTTCCCTTACCCTCGACCCATGGTAATATCAAATTGACTTGGATAGGTTCTGGACATATAGGTGCTCATTAAATAGTCCTTAAGTCAGTATAGAAGTTCCTGATGACAACAAAGCCTCTGCTCTTTTTAAAGAATGGATCCAGCTTTGCCTAGTTAAGTGTGGTGGGCATTGGACTTACTTGTGACGTAGGACTGATGATCTGTGGCCCTATGCTCCAAGACTACCCATGGAGTTTTTTTTATCCAAATGAATTATTTGAGAGCTCTATAATATGGACAGACAGCATCATCCACAAAACAAAACAATTAGCAGATTCCCTTCCATATGTATGTGTATATTATTCACAATTTACTGGTTAATTGTTTTGTTTTCTTTACTTTGAAAGTCAATACTCTGTTGGGGCACCTGGGTGGCTTAAGTATCTGTCTTTGGACCAGGTCATGATCCCAGGGTCCTGGGATCAAGCCAGTGTCAGGCTCCCTGCTCAGTGGGGAGCCTGCTTCTCCCTCTCCCTCTGCTGTTCTCCCTGTTTATGCTCTCTCTATCTCTCTGTGCCAAATAAATAAATAAAATCTTAAAAAAAGAAAGAAGGAAAGTCAGTACTGTGAATAAGGCCATAAAACTTTTAAAAAATCTTAGTCTATCAATCTGGGTCATTTTGGGAATAACTTTCCTCTTTGAGCATCTGGTGTTAATTTCCAGTTAACTGTGAGTATCATCAACCAGAGGCAAATAAGAGAAATGTTGAAAATTTTTTGGAGTTGCTTAATAGTAATTGTTACATATATATATATATATATATATATATATATATATATATATATATATATATATATATATATATAAAAATGTGGGGTGAGAG
>LNAC01001148.1:304045-325802 GCA_002007465.1 Ailurus styani | reverse complement strand
AATAAAAATAAAATTAAAAAAAAAAAAAAAAGAAAGGATCAGAGAAAATCTCCAGAAATAATGACAGAACAAGTAATAAAATGGCACTAAAAACATATCTATCAATAATTTCTCTGAATGTAAATGGACTAAATGCACAAATCAAAAGACAGGGTATCAGAATGAATAGAAAAATAAGATAAAAAAAAAGCCATCTATATTCTGCCTACAAGACACTCATTTAAGACTTAAGGACACCTAGATATTTAAAGTAAGTGGATAAAAATCATTTATCATGCATGTGGACATCAAAAGAAAACCAGAGTAGCAATAATTATTTTGGACAAACTAGACTTTAAACCAAAGACTGAAACAAAAGATGAAAAAGGGCACTATATCATAATAAAAGAGACAATTCAACAAGAAGATCTTACAGTTGTGAATACTAATATACCCAACAAATATATAAAACAATTAATAACAAACATAAAAGAAATCATTGATAGTGATGCAAAAATATTTGGGGACTTTAACACTCTACTTACATCAATGGACAGATCATTTAAGCAGAAAATCAACAAGGAAAAATGGCTTTTAATGACACACTGGACCAGATGGACTTAACAGATATATTTAGAACATTCCATCTTAATGCAGCAGAATATACATTCTTTTCAAGCCCACATGGGACATTCTCCAGAATAGAGCATATACTGGGTCACAAATCAGGCCTCAACAAGTACAAAAAGATTAAGATCATACCAGGCATATTTTCTGACCACAATTCTATAAAACTAGAAGTCAACCACAAGAAAAAGTTTGGAAGGATCATAAATACTTGGAGGTTAACCAACGTGATACTAAACAAGGAATTGGTCAACCAGGAAATTAAGGAGGAAATTAAAAATTACAAGGGGAAAAATGAAAACAGAAACACAATGGTCCAAAATCTTTGGGATGCAGCAAAAATAGTCCTAAGGTGGAAAGATATAGCAATACATGCATACCTGAAGAGGCAAAAATTTCAAATAAAGAACCTAACCTTACACCTAGAGGAGGTAGAAAAAAACCCCAACAAATGAAGTCTAAAGCTGGCAGAAGGAAAGGAATAATACAGGTTAAAGCAGAGATAAATGATACAGAAACTAAAAAAAAATACAATGGAACAGATCAATGAAAGCAGGAGCTGCCTCTTTGAAAAAATTCATACAAACATATTAACTAACAAAACAAAGAAGGAACAAATAGAAAGCTTGAAAAGACTGATAACCAGCAAAGAAATTGAATCAGTAATCAAAAATTCCTAGCAAACAAATGTCCAGGACAAGATGGCTTCACAGGTGAATTCTACCAAACATTTAAAGAAGACCTAATATCTGTGCATCTCAAACTATTCCAAAAAATAAAAAGGAAAGAAAACATCCAAGTTCATTCAGTGAGGTCAGTATTATCCATATATTAACACCAGATAAATACTCCATGAAAAAGAGAATTACAAGCCAATATCCATGATGAATAGGGACACAAAAATTCTCAATAAACATTAGCAAGCAGAACCCAGCAATATATTAAAAGGATCATTCACCCTGACCAAGTGGGATTTGTTCCTGGGTTGCAAGCGTGGTTCAATATTTGCTAATCAATCACTGTGATACACCACATTTATAAAAGAAAGGATAAGGACCATATGATCCTCTCTGTACATGCAGAAAAAGCACTAGACAAAGTATAACATCCATTCATGATAAAAGCCCTCAACAAAGTAAGGTTAGAGGGAATGTACCTCAACATAATAAAGGCCATACATGAAAAACTCACAGCTAATGTCTATGGTGAGGAACAATTGAGAGCTTTTCCTCTATGGTCAAGAAAAAGAAAGGGATGTTCACTCTCATCAATGTTATTCAACATAGCACTGGAAGTCCTAGCCACAGCAATCGGACAACAAAAAGAAATAAAAGATATCCAAATCATCAAGGAAGAAGTAAAAGTTTCACTATTTGCGCATGACATGATACTCTATATGAAAAACCTGAAAGACCACCAAAAAAACTGCTAGAACTGACACACAAATCCAATAAAGTCTCAGTATACAAAATCAATGTACAGAAATCTGTTGCCTTTCAGGGTGCCTGGGTGGCTCAGTCACTTAATGTCACCCTTCAGCTCGGGTCATTATTTTTGGGTCCTGTGACCCAGCTATGCATTGAGCTCCCTGCTCAGCAGGGAGTCTGCTTCTGCCCCTCCACCCTTGCTCATGTTCTCTCTCTCTCTCTCAAAATAAATAAATAAAATCTTATAGAAATCCGTTGCATTTCTAAACACCAATAATGAAGCAGCAGAAAGAAATTAAAGAATCAATCCCCTTTACAACTTCACACAAGTGCATATAGAAGACAAAATAAATGCATTTTATTTGTAACTCTTTTCTTCTTATATATGTTCAAAAAGAAACTGTATAGCAATAAATATAAAGTTATATAAGACAAAGTATACCTTAAGACAAAAATTGGGACTAGAGACAAAGAACATCTACTAATGATAAAATTGTCAATCCAACAGAAAGAAATGACAATTATAAACAGACATTCATCTATCAACAGAGATATGAATACATGAAGCAGAAACATGACAGAAATGAAATAGGCAAATCAACAATAAGAGATGGAGATTTTAGTGTCCCATTTTCAACAATGGATAGAAAAAGTAGAAAGAAAATAAAAAAGGAAATAAAAGACATTAACAACACTGTAAACCAATAGACATAACATACATCTATAAAATACTCCACCCAACAGCAGAAAAATACTCCTTTTTCTCAAATGCACAAAAACGTCCTCAAGGAAACACCATATGCTAGGTCTCAATAAATTTAACGGAATTGAAATCATACAAAATATGTTCTCTTACCACTGTGGAATAAAATTAGAAGTCAACAGGAGGGGCGCTGGGTGGCTCAGTCAGTTAAGCATCTGCCTTCAGCTCAGATCATGATCCCAGGGTCCTGGGATGGAGTCAGGCATCAGGCTCCCTGTTCAGCAGGGAGTCTGCTTCTCCCTCTCTCCATCCTCCCTCTGCATGATCTCCTTCTCTCACACAATCTCTCTCTCAAATAAGTAAAAAAACAAAAACAAAAACAAAAAACTCACAAACAACAACAAAACTTAAAAAAATCAACAGGAGGGAATTTGGAAATTCACAGATATGTGGAAATTTAACAACACAATTCTCAATAACCAAAGGATCAAAGAAGAAACCACAAGAGAAATTAGAAAATACTATGAGATAAATGGAAACAAAAATACAACATACCAAAACTTCTGCGATAAAAGTAACACAATGCATACAGGGAAATATATGGTTTCAAATTCCTATATTACAAAAGAAGAAATATCTGAAATAAATAACATATCTTTATACCAGAAGAAACTAGAAAAAGAATCATTAACACAAGGCAAGCAGAAGGAATGAAATAATAAAAATGATTAGCAAATAAGATAATAGAAAAATTAATAAAAGCAATGAAACCAAATCATCAAAATTAATGAGCTTTTAGTTACAAGGACCAAGAAGAAAAAGGGAAAAGATTTAAATTACTAAAATCAGGAATGAAAGATGAGATATTCCTACAATCCTCAGAAATAAAAAGCATTATACAGGAATATTATGAACAGTTAGACACCAATAAGTTAGACAATGTAGATGAAATGCATAAATTCCTAGAAACACACAAACTACTTAAACTGACTGAAAAAGAAATAGAAAATGTTTATAGACACATTTCTAGAAATGAGAATGAATTAATAATCTAAAAAATTGTCCAAACAAAAAATCTCAGGGCAATAAGGCTTCACTGGTAAACATTACAAAAACACCTATAAAAGAATCAACACTAAACCTTCCCAAAATTTTCACAAAATAAAATATGTGGCAACACTTCTTAACTCATTCTATGAGGCCAGTATTATCTTGATACCAGAACTAGACAAAGACATCACAGCAGTAGAAAACTACAAACCAATATCCCTTATGAATAAAAATGCAAAGGGCATCTGGGTGGCTGAGTCACTTAAGCATCTCACTTCAGCTCTGGTCATGATCTCGGGGTCCTGGGATCAAGCCCCACACCGGGCTCCCCACTCAGCAGTGAGTGTGCTTGTCCCTCTACCTCTCCCTGCTTGTATTCTCTCTCTCAAGTAAAATCTAAAATCCAAAAAATCTTAAAATGAAATCTAAAATCTATGAAATCTTAAATAAAAATACAGATGCAAAACTACTTTAATAGAACTAGCAAATTTATTCCAACAACATATAAAAGTATTATCTACCGTGAGCAAGTAAGATTTATTCCAGGAATATAAATCAACATGTAAAAGTCAATGTAATACAATAAATAAACAGAATTAATTAATACCATCTCAATAGATGCAGAAAATTATTTGATGAAATCCAGCACCCACTCATGAGGAAAACACTCAACAAACTAGAAATGGGGAGCCCCATAAAAGCCATCTACAAAAGAACCACAGTTGCCGACATACTTGATGGTGGATAATTAAACACTTTCTCACCAAGGCCAAGAAAACAAGGATATATGATCTCACCACCTCTTCAACAATATACTGGAGAGTATAGCCAAGATAATTTGGTAAGAAAAAGAAATACGTCATCCAAATTTGAGGGGAAGATGCAAAACTTGGCGATAACATGATTTTACATAGAGAAAAACCTAAGGACTCAACAAAAACACTAATAAAACTAATAAACTATATCATGTTGTAAAATACAAGATCAGGATTTAAAAATCAATTATATGTTGGAGTTATATAACTTCTTTATAAATTGTAGATACAAACCCTTTATCAAATATGTCCTTTGCAAATATCTTCTCCCATACCAAAGGTTGCTTTTTAGTTTTCTTGATTATTTCCTTTGCTGTGTAGAAACTTTTTATTTTGATAAAGTCCCAATAGTTTATCTTTTGTTTCCCTTCCCTCAGGAGACATATCTAGAAAGATTTTGCAAGGGCTGATATCAGAGAGGTTACTGCCTGTGTTCTTCTCTATGATTTTGATGGTTTCCTCTCTCACATTTAGGTCTTTCATCCATTTTGAATTTATTTTTGTGTATGGTGTACAAAAGTGGTCCAGTTCTATACTTTTGCATGTTGCTGTCCAGTTTTCCCAACACCATTTCTTGAAGACACTGCCATTTTCCTGTTGGATATTCGTTCCTGCTTCGTTGAAGATTAACTGACCATGTAATTTTGGGTTAATTTCTGGGTTTTCTGTTCTGTTCCATTGATCTATGTGTGCATTATTTTGCCAACAGCATAGTGTCTTGATCCCTATAGCTTTGTACTATTACTTGAAGTCAGGAATTATGATGCCTCCAGCTTTGCTTTCCTTATACAAGATTTTTTTTTTTTTTTTGCTTTATGGGATCTTTTGTGGTTGCATACAAATTTTGGGAGTGTTCTAGCTCTGAAAAATGATGGTGGTATTTTAATAGGCATTGCATTTAATATGCAGATTGCTTTGGGTAGTATAACATTTTAACAATATTTGTAACTTCAATCAATGAGAAGGGGATGCTTTTCTATATCTTTGTTTCATCTTCAATCTCTTTCATCAGTGTTTTACAGTTTTCAGAGAACATTTCCTTTACCTCTTTGGTTGGGTTTATTCCTATGTATCTTATGGCTTTTCATATAGTTGTAAATGGGATTGATTCCTCAATTTCTCTTTCTGCTGCTTCATTATTTGTGTATAGAAATACAACAGATTTCTGTATATTGATTTTGTATCCTATAACTTTTACTTGAATTCCTGTATCAGTTCTAGCAAGTTTTTGGTGTAGTCTTTTGAGTTTTCTATGTAGGGTATCATGTCATCTTCAAATAGTGAATGTTTTTCTTCTTCCTTGTCGATTTGGATGCCTTTTCTTTCTTTTAGTTGTCTGCTTGCTGTGGCTAGGACTTACAGTACTATGTAAATGACAGTGGTGATAGTGGATATCCTTGTCTTATTCCCGAACTTATGGGAAAAGCTCTCAGGCTTTCCACCTTGAGGATGATATTACCTGCGGGTTTTCGTATATGGCCTTTATTATGTTGCAGTTTATTTCCTCCGAACTTACTTTGTTGAGGATTTTTATCATGAATGAGTGTTGTACTTTGTCAAATGCTTCTTTTGCTTCTATTGAAATGATCATATGAGCTTATATTTTCTTTTATTCATGTCATGTATCACAGTGATTGATAAGCAAATATTGAACCACACTTGGAACACAGGAATAAATTCCACTTGACCATGATGAACGATTCTTTTAATGTATTGTTTGACTCTCTTTGCTAGTATTTGACAGTGAATTTTCCATCTATGTTCATCAGAGATACTGCCTTGTAGTTCTGTTTTTTAGTGGAACCTTCTTGTGGTTTTAGTGTCAAGATAATTCTTGCTTTGTAGTATGAATTTAGAAGTTTTGCTTCCTTTTCTATTTTTTTGGATTAGTTTGAGAAGAATAGGTATTATGAAGCCACCTGGCCCTGGACTTTTGTTCTCTGGGAGATTTTTTATTACTGATTGAATTTCTTTGCTCATTATCGGTCTGTTCAAGTTTTCTGTTTTTTCCTGTTTCGGTTTTGGTAATTTTAATGTTTCTAGGAAATTATCCATTTTTTTCCAGATTGTCTAATTAGTTGTCATATAGTTCTTCATAATATTCTATTAAAATTGTTTTTATTTCCATGGTGTTATTTATTATTTCTCCTCTTTCACTTGTGATTTTATTTATTTGGTACCTTTCTTTTTTCTTTTTGGTAAGTCTGCCTGGAAGTTTATCAACTTTTTACATTTTTCCAAAGAACAATTCCTGGTTTCATTGATGTTTTCTATTGTGTGTGTTTTTTTAAGATTTTATTTATTTATTTCACAGAGGGAGAGAGATCACAAGGAGGTAGAGAGGCAGGCAGAGAGAGAGAGAGAGGGGGAAGCAGGCTCCCCACTGAGCAGGAAGCCCAATGCTGGCCTCGATCCCAGGACCTGAGATCATGACCTGAGCCGAAAGCAGAGGCTTTAACCCACTGAGCCACCCAGGCGCCCGTGTTTTTAATTTCTCTATTGAAACACATATAGAACACATTTATTTGTATACTAATCTTTATTACTTCGTTCTGTCTGCTGGCTTTAGGCTTCATTTGTTGTTCTTTTTTCTAGCTCCTTTAGGTATAAGATTAGGTTGTTTATTTGAAATTTTTCTTGGCTCTTATACACGTAGTAGTATATCCTTCTCTCTTAGGGCTGCTTTTGCTGCATACTAAAAGTTTTGTACCGTTGTGTATTTATTTTCATTTGTTTCCATGTTTTTTATGTTTATTTCTTCTTTGATTTCCTGATTGACCCATTTATCATGTGGTATCATGTCTAACTTCCATGTATTTGTGGTATTTCCAGATTTTTTCTTGTGGATGACTTTAAGTTTCATAGATTTGTGGTCAGAAAACAATGCATGGTATGAGTCAGTCTTTTTTATGTATTGTGTATTGTTTTGTGACCTAATATGTGATCTGTTCTGGAGAATGGCCCGTGTGCACTTGAAAAGAATGTGTATTCTGCTGCTTTAGGTTGGAAGGTTCTGAATAGATCTGTTAAGTCCATCTGGTCCAGTTCATCATTTAAAGTTGTTTCCTTTTTGATTTTCACTTTAAATGATCTGTCCTTTGATCTAAGTGGGGTGTTAATGTCCCCTTCTATTATTGTGTTATTATGATTGCATTCCTTTATGTTTGTTATTAATTATTTTCTATATTTGGGTCCTCCCATGTTGGGTGCATAACCATTTACAATTGTTAGATTTTCCCTTTTATGATTATATAGTGTCCTTCTTTGTTTCTTGTTACAGTCTTTGTTTTAAAGTCTAATTTGTCCAATATATGTATTTCTACATTGGCTTTCTTTTGATGTCTATTTGTATGATGAATATTTCTTCATCCCCTTTCTTTTATTTTTTTATTTTTTAAAGATTTTATTTATTTGTTTGACAGAGAGAGAGAGATCACAAATAGACAAAGAGGCAGGCAGAGAGAGAAGGGGAAGCAGGCTCCCTGCTGAGCAGAGAGCCCGATGCAGGCCTCGATCCCAGGACCCTGAGATCATGACCTGAGCTGAAGGCAGAGGCTTTAACCCACTGAGCCACCAAGGCGCCCTTATCCCCTTTCTTTTAATCTGCAGGCATCTTCAGGCCTCAAATGAGTAAGCCAGATAGGTTTTTTTTTTTCCATTCTGACACCTTACATCTTTTGTGTGAAACTTTTTTTGTCTATTTACATTCAGAGTAATTATTGATAGATACATATTTAGTGTTTTTTTTTACTTGTTTTGTCATAGTTTCTGGAGATTTCTGTGATCCTTTCTTGTCTTTGTCAGTTTGGGCATCTCATTTGTTGCAGGTTTGCAGGGTTTTTGTCTCACAGAGTCGAGGAATGAATCTCCTGGACACAAAAGGGTGAAGCGAAGTGAAAGTTTATTAAGTGAAGTTGAGAACAGTAAAGAAAGAAAAGGAGCCCTTTACTACCCTATGACCCAGTAATCACACTAATGGGTATTTACCCTAAAGATGCAAATGTAGTGATCCGTTGGAACACGTGCACCCAAATGTTTATTGCAGCAATGTCCACAATATCCAAACTATGGAAAGAACCTAGATGTCCATCAACAGATGAATGGATAAAGAAGATGTGAGATACACACACACACACACACACACACACACACACTGGAATACTATGCAGCCATCAAAAGAAATGAAATCTTGCTCTTTGCAGTGACGTGGATGGAACTAGAGGGTATTATGCTAAGCGAAATAAGTCAACCATAGAAAGACAATTATCATATGATCTCTCTGATATAAGGAATTTGAGGGGCAGGGCAAGGGGTTGTGGGGGTGTGGAGGGAAAAAATGAAACAAGATGGGATCAGGAAGGAGACAAACCATAAGAGACTCTAAATCTCACAAAACAAACTGAGGGTTACTGGGGAGTGGGAGGGCAGGGATAGGGTGGAAATGTTACAGACATTGGGGAGGGTTTGTGCTATGGTGAGTGCTGTGAAAGGTGTAAGCCTGATGACTCATAGACCTGTACCCCTGGGGCAAATTAATAATAATAATAATAATAATAATAATAATAAAATAATAATAAAAGAAATAAAAGAAAAGTAGTTCTTTAGCATGAGAGAGGTCCTGAATGGGTTGCCACTGAGGGCTTTTATGATCTGTCTTTTATAGAAAACTGACCAGAGAACTTGGTAAATTACTTGTCAATAACATGTAAAAAACAAATATGGTGAATTTGTAAATATCATGAGAATATCCTGTCTATATTATAACAAAGGTGGTGGATTTGTTACCTTTCCTTCTCTCTGCTTAATATCTCATCTATAGCATTTCTTCACATCTGGGATTTCTGTGAAACTAGTCATGTAGCTCCCTACCTGTCTTTCCCTTCCTAGCCTCGCCTGTCCCTTACTCATTATCTTGATAGTTCCTCTACCCCAGCATTTTGAATATGCTACTTTACTGTCTGATCCTTCATGATTCCTGATGAAAAATTCAGCTGTTAATCTTATTGAGGATTGCTTATTCATGATAAGTTTTTTTTTTCTTTTGCCTTTTTAAAAAATTTTGTCTCTTTCTTTATCTTTCAGCAGTTGACCATGATGGTTTTAGGGGTGTATGTCTGAGTTTATCTTTCTTTAGGTGTGTATTGATCTCGTTTGAAGTGAAGATGATTTTTATTTTTATCAAATGGGGCAAATATTCTTTCTTTGTCTTCCAGTGATCACCTACTGATTGGACAAAGATTCCATGAGATACCTTGAACCAGCAAGTTTCCCAGCCTTTGGCGAAGGGCTATGTTGGTTCATGTTATCGTGCCTCCAACATTCAGCTTGTCAATTTGCAACTCTGCCTACCATTCTCTCCCTGCTTGTTCAAGGCCTCATGGTCAGATAGAAGTGAGCGACTAGGTCCATCTCAAATCTTTCATGGACATAGACACAGCCTGGTGTGCATTCCTTCACATGCACACGTCTTTGTAGATTTTTAGGGATAGGTTGTTGCTTTGCATAGGTCCTGTGCACATGTCATTCTTCAAATTCTCATTCTCTAATTTTTTATGAAGCATTTTGGGTTCAATTGGACCCAATTCCAATGTATTTTTGGGAGTGGATTCCCCACACTAATAAGCAATTCTCTGAATACCAGCTAGATGTCCTACCATTCAACTCAATTATGAAACTATCTCCCTGGAAACCAGATTCTAAAGGTTAAGATTTCAATTGTACAACACTGCATTACTGCTTTCAGATGTCTGTCACAAGGCCAGTTCTTCTGACCAACTGGCTATAAACTAGATGTTCCCACAATGCCCTTCTTAGGTTTGATTAATTGCTTGACTCACAGAACTCAAAGAAATATTTTACTTACTAGATTACAGATTTATTATAAAAGAATATAACATAAGAACAGCCATATAGAAGGTATGTATAAGGCATATTATGGGAAGAGGGTGTGGAGCTTCCATGCCCTGTCTGAGCATACCATTCTCTCCACTTCTCTACATGTTTATTAACCTGGAAGTTCCTTTTGGGTTTTTATGGAGGCTTCATTACAAGGCATGATTGATTAAATCATTGGCCATTGGTGGTGGACTCAACCTCCAGTCTCTCTCCTCCCCTAACCAGAGGTCAAGGGAATGAGAATGAGAGTTCTAATGCTCTAATCACATGGTTAGTTCTCCTGACAACCAGCCCCCATTTTTAGGTGTGGTCTAAAAGTCATGCCATTAACCTAACAATAGACAATTTTATGGCTCTCATCACTTCGGAAATTTCAAGGATTTTGTGAGTTGTGAGCTGGGAAGGATGGATGGAGACCAAATATATGTGAGAAATATATTCTGGTCATCTGAATGACCAAATATATATTCCTTATAAATCACAATATCACAGCAAATATTTTGGCCAACCTCTTGATAACTCCAATTTTTACATTGCCTTGGGCTACTACAATTTTTAAAAAATTGAGATGATTGTTTTTGACAAATCTCCCCCCCACCAAGCAGGACTGTTTACACTGAGTGAGCTTCGGGTTAGGACAGACACTAGCCTTAAGAATGGAGCTTTCAGGACTTGTTAAAATGGACAAATAGTGAGAGTTTTGTAAGAGTGCAACTCCATTCTGCCCTCTCTGGTGGCTGCCAACCTGTTAGTTTTCACAGCTATCATAGTTGTGAAGCTGTTGATTTTCAGTGCTACAGCAGAGCTGGGGAGAGAGTGATTTGATTAAGTATACTTAATGCACAACAAAGTACACTGGTATTATCAAGATTTGGTCTTTTATCTTGAACCGAGTATCCTTAGATTCTTAAGCCTTTAGTTTATTAGAGAATATTATATATATTATATAATCTGTCATATATATATATATAATATTATCTGCTATTTATAATATATATGAGAGAAAAAGTTGTATCCAGGATTTATAAAGAAGTCTTATAGCTCAATAGCTCAACAGTTAGAAGACAAAAACCCAAGTATAAAACTGGCAAGAATTTTAATAGACCCTTCATGAAAAAAGATATAATGGACATTGGGGAGGGTTTGTGCTTTGGTGAATGCTGTGAAAGATGTAAGCCTGATGATTCACAGACCTGTACCCCTTGGGCAAAGAATAAAAATAAAATAAAATAAAGATATAATAAATACGCAATAAGTACATGCTAAACTACTTAACACCATTAGTTATCAAGAAAATGCAAACTAAAACTATAGTGAGATACCACAACATATCCATTGAAATGGTTAAAATTAAGCTAAAAAAAAGTCAGTTACCAAATATTTATTGTAGCTTTATTCACAATAGGCAAGAGATGGAAGGAACCCAAGTGTTCATTGACGGATGAATGGATAAAGAAGATGTGAGATACATATAGCTCACATTTCCTTTATTCTTTATTCTTTATTCACATCATATATATATATGTATATATATATATATGATATATTGATAATAAGTAAATCACCAGGATGAAAGGTACTACATAGGGAATATAGTAAGTGGCATTTTAATAGAATTGTATGGGTGACAGGTGGTAACGATACTTGTGAGCATAGCATAATGTATAGAGTTGTTGAATCACTATGTTGTACACATGAAGCTAATATAATATTGTATGTCAGCAGTACTTTACTAAAAAGATTTTAAAGTAAGTTACCAGATCTTGGAAGATATGTGGATCAACTGAAATTCTCATATATTGTTGATAGGAATACAAAATAGTACATTGACTTTAGAAAACAGTTTGACCTTTTCTTATATGTTTTAAGAAGCACTTACAACTGACCCTATAAGCCATTTATTGGACCCTTATGTATTTACCCATGATAAATGAAAATATATGTCTTATAAAGATTTATGGGATGCCTGGGTGGCTCAGTTGGTTAAGCAGCTGTCTTTGGCTCAGGTCATGATCCCAGGCTCCTGGGATCGAGTCCCACATTGGGCTCCTTGCTCAGCAGGGGGCCTGCTTCTCCCTCTGCCTCTGCCTGCCACTCTGCCTGCTTGTGCGCGCACTCTCTCTCTCTCTCTCTGATAAATAAATAATAAATAAAATCTTTTAAAAAAGTTAAAAAAAGAGAAAGATTTGTACATTAACGTTTAACGTTCTTCACAATAGTGAAAAACTAGAAACAACACAATGTCCATAAATAGGTGAATGAATGAATTATGGTATATTTATCCAATGGAATCTACTCAGCAACAAAAATAATGAATTACAGATAGATGAATTTCTATGATATTGTGCAGACCAAAGTAATCTAAATGTAAGAGTATGTTCCATATGATTCCATAGAAGAAAATAGTGATAATAAGTAAATTTGTTTCTATACAGTATTAATTACCTGCCTAATTAATCCTGTTTTATTCTACCTATTTCCAGAAAGCTTCAGTTGCCTAAAATACACTGTCCAGCTATGTTCTAGAATGAGTGAGGGAAAAACATTATAGAAGACACATGAATAAGAAGGTGGTGAAGAGAGAATGCTCAAAGATAGCTTGAACAATTATGAGATAGAAACTTGGTGGACAGGGATGCAGAAGTATTAGGAAAGATAAAATAATGATTTTACATGGTCTAGAGTGATATAGTAAATTTTATTTTAATAAGGAAATAAATGCCCCATACATAACAAGCATTTCTATGTTATCTATTGATTCTTTGGAGTCCAAAAGTTACCCAACTCATTTATCTGAAATACATGACTCATTCCTGACACTTTCCTTAGTACAGAGGCCGAATATATGAGACTTTCTTTTGACGAAGAGCTGCTAATTTATGCTTGTTCATATTTGTGAATGTGATTTGTCTGCATTGTCTTATTTTTATATGTTTGTTTATAAGATAAATATGGTAACACCTACCTTTGTGTATTCAAGAGAAATACATGAGGGCACTTATGGAAAGTCCTTCATAAACTATTTCAAGCTCTGTGCAAATATAAAGTAGTGTTTTCAATCAGGCTGGAGGTCTGGAGAAGAGAAGTTGGTGCAAATAATGAAAATGGAAATGAATGTAACTCCTTTCTTACCCCATGGTTTTACTTACAAAATAATATAAAGGTAAAAAAATCATAATATTTGTGGTTTCTGAAATGTTCGGATAATTCTGAAAGAGGAGTGATTATTAACTGTACCTGTTTTATCAAGAAAAAAACTGAAGGAATCCAGGTATTTGTGAAAGAGCAATATAAATAATATTCTTAAAATTTAATTTCCTTGAGTGACACAGAAGGCACATGGGGGAGTTCTGAGCTTGCCCTTTTCTGCTGTTGGCCAAGGAGGCCAGAGAAAAGTGATTGTTTTCCAGCTATGGAGCCAGTTTTGTGTTCTGTTTGCTGATGAAATACAGAAAACAGGAAAGCATGCTCCTCTTACATTTGTGTGGACCAGATTTGAAGTAGAAGATGTTACTGTGAAGTGTGGAAATTTGAGAAGGCATGGTAACCTGTTCTGCAGTCCCCACTCTTTGTAAAACCTTTCTTCTTCTTTCTCTTCTTTTTTTTTAAAGATTTATTTATTTATTTGAGAGAGAGAGAGAGAGAGAGAGAGAGAGCACAAGCGAGCAAGTTGGGGGGAGGGGCAGAGGGAGAGGGAGAGAGAGATTCTCAAGCAGACTCCATGCTGAGCTTGGAGACTGACACAGGGCTCAGTCCCACTACCCATGAGATCATGACCTGAGGTGAGATCATCAGTCAGATGCTTAACCGACTGGGTCACCCAGGTGCTCCTCTCTTTCTTTCCTTCTCCTCCCTCTTCCCCTGCTTCTCCTCTCCCTGCTTCTTCTTCTCCTCCTCCTCCTCTCCCCACCTCCTCCTCGCCAATGATGTGTTCAAAGGCTCAAGGTTATAAATACTGAAAATAAGCTCTTCTGGAAATAGGATGTAGACAAGATGGCAATAAAATTCTAGGCAGGTTAATCTGTTCCAACCAAAGGTCTGAACATGTTTTATTGTGTTCGTGCTAAACCACATTAGCTTTTTATTGAAAGGAATAGATGTTAATTTGTCTGCATTGTCTCCCTTTCTGTTGGTCTGAGAGCAAAAAACCCTCATAAGCTATGTATCTCATAGATGTGAAGGTGGAGGATGATGAAACTATGGAGTGAAAGAAGAAATAGAAAAGGGAACCAAAAATAACCAAAAGTTTGAGCTTTCCTAGAAGATGGTCTAATGGGTTACTTTAGTTAATGAGAGCAGTGCCCCTTAAACTTTAAAGGGCATATAAATCCTGTAGGGATTATATGAAAATGCAGTTTCTGATTCAGTAAGTCTGGGGTTTGACCTGGGAGTGTGTATTTCCATATAGCTCCCAGATAATGATGATTCTGCTCTGAGAACCACTCAGAGTTGCAAGGCTGGAGAGTTTGGCTGGACCTCTTGGTGAAGGTCATATTTTAAAAATTTCACTAAAGATAATTTGTCAAAAGGCTAGCTAAATGTGATTTAGTTCTATACCTTCATTAGTCTTTTATTTAATAAAATTCAAAATTATTCACCAAAAATAAAAGCATTTGTTTGACCATACGACCCTGAAGTTTTTCATTAATTGCCTCCTTAGTTCAGGTCCCTCGCTGAATACTGTGTGAACAAGTTAAATTTGTTCTCCTGCCAGATAGTATACTAACCCAGGCTGCCATATGGTTAATGTGTAAAATATCCATGTTGTGCCTGTGTTGCCATGGAAAAGGCCCTGGAGAAACAGTCAGACAATCTGGCTTCTACTTTTGACACTGCTGGGTAGCTCAGGGACCTTGAGTACCACAACTCCAAAATTCAGCTATCTTTTGCCTTTGTAGAATGCTTGTATTTGGTGAGAGGTGAGAAATCATCTATTCCATTGCCCATAATTGGTGCTCAATTAATGCTTAAAGAGATGCTTTTAGGAGTAAAACTAAGTAGTTTTAAGTCTTACAGGCTTTGGATAGAAGGAGTCAGAGAGCACAGGAATTGAGATTAAAACATGTCCCATAACTTAAAAGAAGAATTTCACTAAGATGCCCTCCTTCCTCTTTAATGGTTTTAGTTGCTCAAATCTACTGAAGTCCTGATCTTTTGTTTAACTTTATTAAATGCAAGTTGCTAACTACTGGGAGCGCTTCCCATTGCTTTTCTCCTATCAGTCCTAACAGAAATGAGTAAATCAGTTAAAGGACAGCAGTCTTGACCATTTCTTCTGTTTCTCTTACTTTGCAGATTATTCTTCAGCTGTTCAGAAATTTTCTCAGACACTTCAGTCCTTTCAGTTTGATTTTATTGGAGACACTCTGACTGATGATGAGATTAACATTGGTAAGTCTTCAGTTACATGTGGCCTGTGCCTCTTGAGGCAGTTCTGAGACCATGCAGTCCCCTAGGTTTCTGGATACAGGGAACCTGGACATCTCCATCCTGTGTGGTCTAGTGCCAAGCTCATGGGAGGCTGCTTAAGAAGGATAAAGAAATTCTGTCTCCCAGTCCCAGTCTCCTTTCACACAAAAGCAATAAAAAGATTTCCCTTAAGCCTCCACTGAGGCCTTTGACTCAGTCAATCTGCAGGGGACTTTTTCTTTAAAGAATCTAATACATGAAAATAGAAATTTTTGTAAAGGATAAATTAAAGAGTGATTTTTTAAAAAAAATTTCCAAAATGATTTAGAGTAACAGTCCTCTAAGGAATAAACTCTAGAATGTTTAAACGTAGCATTTATATGTGTCCAGCTTTTCAAACAACAGGATATTTGACATCCTTCTTGGGAACTGAATTTAACAACTCACTGTATGAGCTGTGTGATCTTGGACAGATACCCCCTTTTTCTGAGCCTTTGTCTTGTCATCTATAATATTTGGTTAATATTAATATCAAGAATGTTACCAGGAAGAGATTGAACAGTGGAAGTTAGAGAACTTTGTGTTTGTGTTAGTTATTATGAAGTTAAAGTAGTGTCAGCAAACTCTAGCCCTTGGGCCAAATCTTGCCTGCCACCTTTTTTCTGGTAAATAAAGTTTTGTTGGAATATAGCCACATTTATTCATCTAAAAATTGTCTAAAGGAAAAAATATTGTCTAAGGGTACTTTTGTGATAGGACAACAACATTGAATAGAAGTGGCAGAGACTAGATGGCTTTCAAAGCCTAAAATATTTGCTCTAGTCATTTAAGAAAAAGTTTGGTAGCCAGTGAGTTAAAGAAATAGTGTAAAGCATTTGCTAGATAAGAACATTGAATCACAGAAATATTTTGAATGATTTAATGTCACTGAAACAAGTTAGTTTCACAGTTGTATTTGTGAACCCCAGCATTAAAATATAAAATTATATTATTATTTAATGGTCATTATAGTAAATATGAGTAATATATAAAATTATAAAAGTACCTATGATAGTTATATTCCAGTGCAGAAATAATATATTGGATGGTATTGGCATATTATATTTTAGCTCTCTTTTGTACATGTATCTCTTTTATGTGTATGCAATTTAGCTCATGCTAAATATATAATTTTATATTTTTAACCTAACATTTTATCATAATCATCTTCTGATAGCATTTAAAATTCTTGGTAAGTTTCATGGGGGGGCAAGGACATTGTTTTTATTTACTGCTATTTCCCCAGCATGTAGAGGAGTGCCTAGCATCTAGTAGATGCTCAATACATGTTTGCTGAGTGAAAAAAATAATGGGTGCATTCAGATCTCTTTATTGTAGGAGCCATACTTTATATAATATTCAACTATTTAGCTTGTTTCACTATTAAAATAATACTTCAATGAGTACTTTTATGAGACTAAGACTGATGAGTGTTTGGTAAATGTGGTGGTGTAACTAATGAAGCATACATTTGCATTTATATTATTTATTCACTTCATTTTAATTTTGCAAATTTATTTTTGTCTAAGGGCATGATTTATTCAAAAGTTAAAATCATGGGCTTTAGAGTCAGATAGCCCAACTTTGAACTCTAGCTTTGGAACTTATTATCTGTGTAAGCTGGGTAGGTGACTTTCCCTTTCTGAGTGTTAATTTTTCTCATCTTTGAAATAGGGATGAGATGATCAATGCCAAGTGTGCACAGTGTCTAAACACATGTTAACTGTTTAGTCATTGTTAATATAAGATTTGATTTCTTTGTACTCTGCAATGGACTGAATGTTTCTGTGTTATTCCCAAAGTTCATATGTTGAAATTCTAACCCTTGGTCTGATAGTATTAAGAGCTGGTGTCTTTGGGAAGTAATTAGGTCATGAAGATAGAACCCCTCATGAATGGGATTAGTGCCCTCATAAAAGAGATACCAGAGGGCTCTTTTATCTTCCTGCCATCATGTGAAGATACACAAGAAGTTGTCAGTCTGCAACCTTGAAGGGGGCTCTCAACAGAACCTAACTATGCTGACACCCTGCTCTCAGACTTCCAGCCTCCAGAAATGTGAGAAATAAATTTCTGTTATTTATAAGCCACCCAGACTATAGTATTTTGTTATAGCATAGCATCCTAAACTTAGCAAGACAGAAAGAAATCGGTACTGAGAAGTTGGGGTGAGTAACGAGAAGAATCTGCAAAAGTTTGGAGGTACATGCTAGGAAAAGCCTAGATTGCCATGAATGGACTTTTAAAGGGAATTGTGGTGAGAGCTCAGAAGGAAAAAAGGCGAGCCATAGAGAAAGTTTCCATGAACAACATATTATTAAACAATGGAGAAAAGCGATCCTTGTTATAAAGTAGGCAAAGAACTTGGCTGAATTGTGTTTGTATTCTGGTGTTTTGTGGAAGGTAGTGTTTTCTGACTGAAAAAAAAAGTGAATATTTGGCTGAGGAAATTTCTAACCGGAGTGTTAAAAGAATGGCTTGGTTCTCCATTTCTACTAAAAGCTGAGAGGAGAAAAATGAATTGAAGATGGAATTATTAAACAAAATGGGATGAGAACTTCAAGAGGTAGATATTTCTCTGCCTGTCCATATTACAAAAAAAATGACAGTGTGTTTGGAAGAGAACACCAAGTGTGTGGTGGACTGACCATTGCATAAAGAGATCTATGTGGGTGTGAACCATGGAAGTAATCAACTATTCCAACAGAAGCCAGGAATAGAGATGGGATTATATGAGCAGAAACACTACCAGCTGGGACTATAGGAAACAAAAAATGGGACAAAATTAAGGAAGACTCTTTGACTTCTTAGATCCTATAAGACCAGACCATATAGATATTTGGCTATGAATGTGCACTATTTTTCAAAGACAAGAGAAGAAGGACTCTGAAGCCAATCCTGAGATCATCAGGGCTGTCACTTCCATCACATGCCTAGAGTGAAGAGGCCCTGGGGCCTCCCCCTAGATTTGAAACAGTGAGGCCAATGCCCAAGGAGCTGTATGGGTGGACCCACTGAGGGTAGAACACATACCTTACCATAAGCATCAACCAGTGCCGTTTAGGAAAAAAGTTTGTGAGTTTGAACATGATGGCTTATAAACAAAAATAAAAATGACACCCCCCAAGTGATGCCAGGTTCTTGTGGGTATTTGTGAGCTCCATGTAAGCTGCTAGCTGTGACACATTTGCTTCTTAATATATGCTTTACAACAACATTTTAACTCAGTTACCATTTGCCTACCAACTCCAGAAACTCAGAGTCATCTGATCATTGCCTTTAGGGATGATGACTCATGAACTAACCTTTATTGATGGGGACTGAAGAAAGATTTTGAGATTTTAATTGGCCTGCCATAGTCATCCTTGTTGACTGTGTCATTTTGAGAGCTGGGATTGGTGGTGGTAGTGAGAAGAACCACCAGTGCTCCAACACTTTAAGGTGAGGCTCTTTGGAGCCTTTGAGAAGAAATATTATAGCCCTTACTGAGGACACTGTTAGGAAAGAACAGTTGTTTTGGAAACTGAGACAGGAGAGTATGCCATACCCTCCAATTGCCAACGCTACTAGCCCAGAGTGGATAAATCTTCTGTTTAACTGGAAAAATTGGTAAAAGTACAGTTATGATAGAATTTTGGGTTGAGATTTAGATTTCACATTTTATGTGAAGAGGGCCTTGTCGTTCTTTTCATTATGCATTTTTTATGATGGCTACAGAATATAACTCAGTACCATCAACCCCCTTGTAGGTACCAGTCGTCTAACAGAGATGGTAGTGATTTCTAGAGGATGTGAGCAAAACCTGAGACTTCTCCGAAGAGTCCCTTCCCCTGATCATCAGCACTAGCAACTAACTTGAGTAGTCTGTGTATAATAGGGACAAGTGAGAGGAAGTGTCTCACTGCCCTGATAACATTTGTCTCTGTTCTAGAGCAAGACATTTATGCCTTCAATTGGCATTGCCTGGCTTTTTCTCTATCTCTGTATCTCAGTAACCAAAGGAAATCTCAGGTGTTCAGGTAGGTGTGTTTTTTTTGAAGATTTTATTTATTTATTTGACAGAGAGAGATTATAAGTAGGCAGAGAAGCAGGCAGAGAGAGAGGAGGAAGGCAGGCTCCCTTCTGAGCAGGAAGCCTGATGCAGGGCCGGATCCCAGGACCCTGAGATCATGACCTGAGCCGAAGGCAGAGGCTTTAACCCACTGAGCCACCCAGGCACCCCAGTGTTCAGGTAGTTTTGTGTATACTTCAGATTTATTAGCTATAGGATCTTAGCAATATTACCCAAGCTTGTTGGGGCTCTGTTTTCCTCATCTGTAAAGCACGGAGTATAATCTATTTCACAAGACTGTGGGGAGTAAATCAGATAAATACATATACCAGAGAGTATTTGTAAATCATTAGGCTTAGTGTCTGACTTAGTATCTTATACTTTTATATATTACTCAATATCTCGTAGTTGTTACTAGGAAGGTGATAGAACCTAAGCTTTGGAAAATTTCAGTTTGAAATTATACTTCTTGAATAACTGCAAAAGAAAATGTAAAATAAAATATTAGGAACCTTAGAGAGAGTATCTGGCTTAGTTATTCCTAATATACGTCAGAGTGACCTGAAGCTCTTATTGATCCAGAGTCTCAGGACCTCTCTTAGATAAAATGGATCAGAATCTTTGTAGTGGAGCTCAGAGCTCTGATTTCTACACAGTCATCATAACATCAGTGAACATTTTGGAACCCCATGTCAGTTTTCAGGGTTTTTCAAACTCTTCCTTGGATCCTCAATTTTTCCTATCCATCAAAGCTCAAATGAAGCATGTAAGAATTTACTTGAAAATTTGAATTTCCAGGTTAACAAAAAAATAAGGTGATACTTTCAGAGTACTTACCAAGTACCAGGTCTTGTTTTAAGCACTTTCTATAAACTGATGAGAGAGAGGCAGAGAAAGGTGCACACACACACACACACACACACACACACACACACACACACACACACACACACAGGGTGAGAGAGGGAGGAAGGGAGAAAATGAGAATATACTAAGCTCGTTTACCAACCCTCTCACCACCACTCCTGCCAATTCTACAGATAGGGAAACTGATGTCCAGTTTGGGCTAATGATTGTTGAAGGTAGTGCCAGATTTATTGCTGGAACCAAAGTCTCCTAAAGCCCAATTAATTTATTCAACTAATTTTTATTGAACACCTGCTATGAACCCTGACCTTATGGAACTTCCATTCAGGTAAGTTTTAGGTGGAAATATATGCAAGTAACTTCTTATATCATTGCAGTACTAAGAGCAAGAAAGATGGGTGCTTCCCACATAGGTGTCAGAGAACCTCCTTGATCTTTTCTGAGGAAACCTGCTATGCATTTGTTCATTAGTAAATAGGTAGAAAGTATCCACTAAATGCCATAGACTGGGGATTCAGAGATGCAATGGATCTCTCTGCCCTCGAGGATCTCAGTCTTTTAAAGGAGTCAGGGGCGCCTGGGTGGCTCAGTGGGTTAAAGCCTCTGCTTTCGGCTCAGGTCATGATCTCAGCATCCTGGGATCGAGGCCCGCATCGGGCTCTCTGCTCAGTGGGGAGCCTGCTTCTCCCTCTCTCTCTCTGCCTGCTCTCTCTGCCTCCTTGTGATCTCTCTCCTTCTGTGAAATAAATAAATAAAATCTTAAAAAAAAGAAGGAGTCAGATGAGTATACAGACAATTGCAGGACAATATAATAAATACTATGAGAGAAGTAGGCATACAGTAGCTCCTATTCCACACTGGTGTGTGTGTGTGTGTGTGTGTGTGTGTGTGTGTG
>LNAC01001148.1:255004-304033 GCA_002007465.1 Ailurus styani | reverse complement strand
GAGAGAGAGAGAGAGAGAGAGAGAGAGAGAGAGAGAGAGAGAGAGAGAGAGAGAGATGGGGAGAATAAACAAGGAAAGCTTCTCAGGGAAATGATATCGAAGTTAGATGCAGGTGAGGCAAGTGAGGATGATAAGGCTGAAATTTAAGAAAGCATTTATTCTCAGGTTCATGCAAAGTGCAGGTGGGCACCAGAGTGTGAGTGCCTCCTAAATTTTACACCCTAAGTGCCTCATTTGCCTTTCTCCTGTCCTGGTCCTGATCTGAGTTGAATTTCTCTTTGAGAATTAAGAAAAGACAACAGAGGGGTGGCTCCGTGGGTTAAAGCCTCTGCCTTCGCACAAAAACAGACACGTAGACCAGTGGAACAGAATAGAGAACCCAAAAATGGACCCTCAACTCTATGGTCAACTAATCTTCGACAAAGCAGGAAAGAATGTCCAGTGGGAAAAAGACAGTCTCTTCAACAAATGGTGTTGGGAAAACTGGTCAGCCACATGCAGAAAAATGAAACTGGATCATTTCCTGACACCACACACAAAAATAGACTCAAAATGGATAAAAGACCTCAATGTGAGAAAGGAATCCATCAAAATCCTCGAGGAGAACACAGGCAGCAACCTCTTCGACCTCAACCGCAGCAACTTCTTCCTAGGAACCTCACCAAAGGCAAGGGAAGCAAGGGCAAAAATGAACTATTGGGACTTCATCAAGATTAAAAGCTTTTGCACAGCAAAGGAAACAGTCAACAAAACCAAAAGACAACTGACAGAATGGGAGAAGATATTTGCAAATGACATATCAGATAAAGGGCTAGTATCCAAAATCTATAAAGAGCTTCTCAAACTCAACACCCATAAAACAAATAACCCAGTCAAGAAATGGGCAGAAGACATGAACAGACATTTCTCCAAAGAAGACATCCAAATGGCCAACAGACACATGAGAAAGTGCTCAACATCACTCGGCATCAGAGAAATACAAATTAAAACCACAGCGAGATACCACCTTACACCAGTCAGAATGGCTAAAATCAACAAGTCAGGAAATGACAGATGTTGGCGAGGTTGCGGAGAAAGGGGAACCCTCCTACACTGTTGGTGGGAATGCAAGCTGGTGCAGCCACTCTGGAAAACAGTATGGAGATTCCTCAAAAAGTTGAAAATGGAGCTACCCTACGACCCAGCAATCGCACTACTGGGTATTTATCCTAAAGACACAAAGGTAGTGATCCTCAGGGGCACGTGCACCCGAATGTTTATAGCAGCAATGTCCACAATAGCCAAACTATGGAAAGAACCTAGATGTCCATCAACAGATGAATGGATAAAGAAGATGTGGTATATATATACAATGGAATACTATGCAGCTATCAAAAGAAACGAAATCTTGCCATTTGCAACGACATGGATGGAACTGGAGGGTATTATGCTGAGCGAAATAAGTCAATCAGAGAAAGACAATTATCATATGATCTCTCTGATATGAGGAACTTGAGGGGCAGGGTGGGGGGTCGTGGGTGGTAGGGAGGGAAAAATAATGAAACAAGATGGGATGGGGAAGGAGACAAACCATAAGAGACTCCTAATCTCACAAAACAAACTGAGGGTTACTGGGGGGTGGGAGGGTAGGGATAGGGTGGATGGGTTAGGGACATTGGGGAGGGTTTGTGCTTTGGTGAGGGCTGTGAAAGATGTAAGCCTGATGGTTCACAGACCTGGACCCCTTGGGCAAAGAATAAAAAAAAAAAGTCTCTGCCTTCGGCTCGGGTCATGATCTCAGCGAAAAAAAAAAAAGAAAAGACAACAGAGAAAACAAATATACAAAAGTACAGTTGAGGGGAGTAAGATTATATCTTTCTTGAAACTGAAAGTCACTGAATGTGACTGGAAAAAGTTGGGAGGGAGTCACAGATTAAGACCGGAGAGGTTGCATAAAGGCTAATTTAGAGTCTTGGCAAGTGATGAAAATGAGCAAAGCAGGCTGGATATAGGATGGCATTTGATATTCTGTCTCTGTGACTTGATGATGAGAGGTAAGTCTTGTGACAAACAGAAAAAGACATGCTACATCTAAATGCAGCATCCTTGAATGGGCTCCAGGGATTGTTACCATCTAAAAATATAGGCCTATATTCCCAAAATCTCTTATTTTTTCCAGAAAATGATACCCAGATATTTTATGCATAGTATTAATTATCAGCAGTTAAGTCAAATTAAAAACACTATTCAGTCCAAGCAAAATATACCTATTGGCCAAACATAGTGCACGGGTTTGTGATATTGATGCCTGGGTTAGACAGTGAGGGGCCTGGAATACCTCATGAAATATTTAGGATTGTATCATGAAGTTTATGGGGAGCAATACATACATGGGAAAATATCAGGAAGGAGACCTAGGCAGATTCCCAAAAGTTTTGACTTAATCTTAAAAACTCTGGTGGACCTCACTGGAGAACCTTATATATATATATATTTTTTTTTCTTTTCAAGTTTGTATTTAAATTCCAGTTAACATACAGTGTAATATTAGTTTCGGGTATAGAATCTGATGATTCATCACTTAATATGTAACACCCAGTGCTAATTGCAAATGCCCTCCATAATATCCATCACCCATTTAACCCATACCTCTGCCCACCTCCCCTCCAGCAACCCTCAGTTTCTTCTCTGTAGTTAAACCTCTCTTTTCTCCCCTGTTTATCTCCTGTGTTTCTTAAATTACACATATGAATGAAATCATATGCTACTTGTCTTTTTCTGACTGATGTATTTTGCTTAGCATAACACACTCTAGCTCCATCCACATCATTGCAATGTCAAGATTTCATTCTTTTTAGAGCCAAGTAATATTCCATTGTCTGTGAGTGTGAGTGTGTCTATGTGTGTATATATGTAGATAGGTATATATGTGTACATTGTGTATATATGTGTACACAAAACAATATTCACATATATACACATGTGTACACAATATATTATATATATACTCATTCTCACATCTTCTTTACCCATTCATCTTTTTCATAAGTCAGTGGACATTTGGCTTCTTTTCATAATTTGACTATTGTTGATAATGCTGCTGTAAACATGAGGGTGCATGTATCCCTTCAAATTAGTATTTTTGTATCTTAAATACCTAGTAGTGCAATTGCTGGATCATTGGGTACTTCTATTTTTAACATTCACATGAGCCTCCATACTGTTTCCACACATGAGCTGCCTCAGTTTGCATTCCTACCAACAGTGTTAGAGGATTCCTCTTTCTCTGCATCCTTGCCAACATCTGTTGTTTCCTGTGTTGTTAATTTTAGCCATTCTGAAAGGTATGAAGTGATATCTCATTGTAGTTTTGATTTGTATTTCCCTGATGATCAGTGATGTTGAGCATCTTTTCATGTGTCTGTTGGCCATCTGGATGTCTTCTTTGGAAAAACGTCTATTCATGTCTTCTGCCCAATTTTTAACTGGATTATTTGTTTTTTAACCATTTATCAGATATGTCATTTGAAAATATCTTCTCCTATTCTGAAGGTTGTCTTTTAGTTTTATTGATAGTTTCCTTTGCTATGCAAAAGTGTTTTATCTTGATGAGGTCCCAATAGTTTATTTTTGCTTTTGTTCTCTTGCCTCAGGAGTCATATCTCATAAGAAGTTGCTACGGCTGATGTCAAAGGAGTTATTGCTTTTTGTGTTCTCCTTTAGGATTTTGATGGTTTCGTATTTCACATTTAGGTCTTTTTACCAATTTGAATTTATTTTTGTGTATGGTGTAAGAAAGTGGTCCAGTTTTCATTCTTTTTGCTGTCCAGGTTTTCCAACACCATTTGTTGAAGATACTATCTTTTTTTCCATTGGATATTCTCCCCATGCTTTGTCAAAGATTAGTTAACCATATAGTGTACTCTATTTACATTCATAGTAATTATTTAAGATACTTATTACTTAATGCTATTTTATTACTTGTTTTGTTGTTTCTGGAGATTTTCTCTGTTACATTCTAGTCTGTTGGTTTTGTTCTTTCCTTCCTACTCAGAGTCCCCTTAAAATTTTTTTTATAATGTTCAGTTAGCCAGCATATAGTACATCATTAGTTTTTAATGTAGTGTAGTGATTAGTTGCATATAACATCCAGTGTTCATCACAATACATGCCCCATGATATTTCTTGCAGGGCTGTTTTAGTGGTCATGTACTCCTTAGTTTTTGATTGTCTGGGAAATTCTTTATTTCTCCTTCTATACTGAATCATAGCCTTGCTACTGGATAGAGTATTCTTGGCTACAGAGATTTCTCATTCAGCACACTGAATGTATCATGCCACTCTGTTCTGTTTTGCCAAGTTTCTGTGGAGAGATCTGCTGCTAACATAATGGTCTTCCCTTGTACCTTAGGGACTTCTTTTTTCTTGCTGTTTTTAGAAACTTTTCTTCGTCACTATGTTTCACAAAAAATTAAAAAAAATATATATTTTTTACTTTGCAAATTTAACTACAATATATCTTGGTGTTGGCCTGCTCTTTTTGATTTTTATGAGGTTTCTGTGTGTCTTCTGGATTTGGATGTCTGTTTTCTTCCCCAGATAAGGAAAGTTTTCAGGTATTACTTCATCAAATAAATTTTCTGCCCCCTTTCTCGCTCTGCTTTTTGTGGGGCTCTTATGATATGAATGCTATTATGTTTGATGTCACTTAGATCCCTAATTCCATTCTCATGATCCATCATTCTTTTTTCTCTATTTTCTTCAGTTCCATTATTTTATCATCTGTATCACTCATTCATTCCTCTGTGTTTCCATCCTCATTGTCTAGTCAGTTTTAAATCTCAGATATTGCATTTTTAATTTAGACCTGACTGGTTTTTTTAAGCTCTTTATCTCTGTGGTAAGGGTCTTCCTGATGTCTTCCATGCTTTTACTAAAGCCTGGTGAGTATCCTTATGACTGTTGGTTTAAATTATGCAGCAGACATATTACTTATATCTGTTTCAATTAGATCTCTGGCCATGATGCTTTCTTGTTCTTTCTTTTGGGATGAATTCTTCTAACTTGGCATTTTGTCTAGGTCTTTGTCTTCTTCTCTGTATTAGAAAATCCTGTCATCCATTTCTCCAAAGAAGACATCCAAATGGCTAACAGACACATGAGAAAGTGCTCAACATTACTCAGCATCAGGGAAATACAAATCAAAATCACAGTGAGATACCACCTCACACCAGTCAGAATGGCTAAAATTAATACGTCAGGAAATGACAGATGTTGGTGAGGATGCAGAGGAAGGGGAACCCTCCTATACTGTTGGTAAGAATGCAAGCTAGTGCAGCCACTCTGGAAAACAGTATGGCGGTTCCTCAAAAAGTTGAAAATAGAGCTCCTCTATGACCCAGCAATCACACTAATGGGTATTTACCCTAAAGATACAAAGGTAGTGTTCCTCAGGGGCACATGCACCTGAATGTTTATAGCAACAATGTCCACAATAGCCAAACTATGGAAAGAACCTAGATGTCCATCAACAGATGAGTGGATAAAGAAGATGTGGTATATGTATACAATGGAATACTATGCAGCCATCAAAAGAAACAAAATCTTCCCATTTGCAGTGATGTGGATGTAACTAGAGGGTATTATGCTAAGCAAAATAAGTCAATCAGAGAAAGACAATTATCGTATGGTCTCTGTGATATGAGGAACTTGTGGGGGAAGGCAGGGGGTTAAGGGGGGTAGGGAGGGAAAAAATGGAACAACATGGTATTGGGAAGGAGACAAACCATAAAAGACTCTTAATCTCATGAAACAAACTGAAGGTTACTGGGGTGTGAGAGGGTAGGGATAGGGTGGCCGAGTTATGGACGTTGGGGAGGGTTTGTGCTATGGTGAGTGCTGTGAAAGGTGTAAGCCTGATGATTCACAGACCTGTATCCCTGGGGCAAAGAATAATAAAATAAAATAAAATAAATGGGAAAAAAGAGAAAATCCTGTCACCTTTCCTGCTTCTGAGAGTAATGGCTTTTATAAAGAGGTCATGTAGTGTGCATGACCTGGTGCTTCAGGAAGTGTCTCTAATGTGTGCTTTGTGCATTGTGCTGTTGTGTTTTGGCTGCTCTGTCCCTTAGATCAATCTTCTACAGTGGTTCTCCTTTTCTGCAGTGGGTAGTGTTTGGTCCTTGGCCAGAGTGTGGCAAATTTTAACTAGGTATGCTCTGTTCTTCTTTTTAAGTGAGACCTAGGGCCATTTGCACTAGAACTGAAGTTTTGCAGAACTCAGTGGTCAGTAGACGTGGTGCACTTGGGGATGTGTGCTTTTTTGGGGAGGCGGGGGGAGGAGCCTGCTGTGCTGGTCCTTAGGCATACTTTCCTGAGAAAAGCAGTACTAGCAGAGTGCAGGGTGGTGGAACTTGGTGTAAGCAGGTTAGGCAGCCAGTGTTGGTGTTGTGCGGTTTACTGAAGTTTGTTTATGCCGAGGAGTAGGGTAAGGAAATGGTATCAGACTGTCCTTTTGTCTCTAGAGAGTGGAGTCTTTGCTTAGTGCTATCAGAGAGCCCTCCCAAAAGAGTGAATAATTTCCCCTCATGTGTCCCTGGTGTTTTTCAAATTGTTGTTTTCACACTGTCTCTATGTTGCTTTCCTGCCTGGACAGCACAGTTCACTTTGGGCTCTATCCCAGCCAAGCTAGCTGATTTTTAAGGCTTCATACTTTGGGGACTTGGTGTTGTGGGGAGCTGTGCTGGTCTTCTGGGAGAGGGTCTTGCCATGCCAGGACTGATGCAGTTTTGACCCAGAAGGGCAGTCATTGCCAGAGCATGGGGACATGCGACTTGGAGCAAAGCATGCTAAACAGCCAGTATCTAGGGCACCTTTAGTAGGTGTGTCTGCACCTACGCTGAAGGGCGGGGAGTGAAATGGTGCTGTCTGGGTCTTTTGTTCCTCTAGAGGCAATACTACCTCTCACAGATGCACTTCAAGAAGAGGGAACAGTCTCTTCAGTGTGTCTTAGGAGATCTTCGGGTCATGCCATCTGACCCCAGGTTACCTGCCTGCCGTCTGTCTAGGAGTAGGGCAGCACCCTCAGGGCTCTATCCCATCCATACTGTGGAGCTCTAAAACTCCAGTTTTGTAGCCCTCCCGATTGCAAAATATCACAAAAGTCTCAGCTCCTCTCAATTTTCCAGCTAGTTGCTTTGGGGAAGTGTTTTCCTTGTGTGATCCCCTGTGCGCTCCTCTCTCTCTTGCCTTTCCCCGTGTTTGGGTCTCCATCCCCTTTGTAGCATCTTGGATCCATTTCTCCCCCAAACCATGTCTCTGCCAAGAACCATATATTTTAACCCTGAGTTTCAGTCTTGTCCTCACTAAGCAGGGTGTCCATTGGGTAAACCCTGGTAGCATAGTCCTCTTTTATGCACCTGGCTTGTTACCTCTTTCTCAGAAGGTGGCACCTATTAAGTTTCAGCAGGTTGTTTATGCCTAGAGAAAGAAGAAACAGTGTTGTAAAATCTCAGACTACAAATAACATTTCCACTCTAGTCATCCTAACATTTTTGAAGAAACTCCTTTATGTACCAAGAATATTGACTTAAGGTCAAACTTGCAGGTAGAAAATTCCATCAGCCACTGATTACTACTTTCTGGGAGCAGACAGCTCAAATAAAGTTCAACATTGTCATTCCACCCCTCCCCAAGCCCCCATACGTTTAATCAACATGCATATTATTCATTGCTGAAAACTCACAGCCAATCATAAACCACCTGACTGGAAAGGAATTAGTCTCTTTAGGATTTTTCTAGATGTTTTTTCTATAAAAGTGGTTGGATCATTTTTTGAGAGGGAGTGGCAAAGGTCAGTCTGTTGTTTTAGCATGAGGCATCTTATCACTTCTAACGGCACATCCTATAAGGCCTCTTAAAAGAAGAGGGATACTAAAGTGAAAAAGAGAAATACTAATATCAAAGTATGTATTAAAGAAAAGATCCAGGAGTTAAACCCTGAAGTTTCAGTGGTTTCTAAGAGGTCAGTGGAGGAAAATCTTTCAACTCTTGTACTGCACCACTCCTGGACTTTCTTGAAGCTCTCAAGCTCGGTGTCAGTGTTCTAGGCGACATTGTCCACTGTCTTGGCTACCTTTCAAATAAGGGCTACATAAACTGAACATTTCACCAGACTTCCTTAATCCAGACAGTGTCTTCTCCAGGGAGAGTCTAGCTCAATGCATGGACTCCTGTTGTGGTGAGCCTTCAGAGGTTTATACCAAATTATCAGGTCTTATTTCACAGGTCTTCTACAGATCTTGGGGTAAGGGCCAGTTGTAAGATAACCTGGAATCCTTATAGGAAACTGGGCTGCAAGGTTTTAGTTCTTCATGAGTCTGAGTCAGATGAGAGGGGAAAAATTGAAATTGTTATTTTGGAGGATTATAACTAGATATTAAAGGAAATGGAAAGGATTGAAAATTTGGTATTTACAAATTGGGCAAGATAGCCAGATCCAGTCTAATATACAGATAGGTACCAAAACTGTATTTTTGACAGAGAAGGGGAGAAAGCCAGTGAAATCTCAACCACTCAAGATAGAATTTGCATGGTCACAAATTACCCACAATTAACAAGAGGTGCAAAAGCTCAACTAGCTCAATGACAAAAAACAGGGCAAAACTGATAATCCAGAAGGGTGTGCTATGGACAATGCGTTGTTATCCATTAAAACAAAATTTCTGTCTTTTGATTAAAGTTAATCTCAAAGATAAATTATTCTTCTTTAAACATAAATTACTCTTGATCAAAAAATAAGGCTTGCCTTGCTAGATTTGGCCTAATTATTTATATAGTTGCAACCAAGATGGTATTTTGCCTTATCGGTCTATTTAAATTTGTTTTGCCAGAAGTTTTCATAAAGACCCTCTGATTGGATTTTTAAAAGCCTCTTGAGGCTAAGAAGCCAATCTAAGAATTAAATCTACCAGATTTCACCTGTATTACCTATAAATTTGGATGAATTTCTTTCTTCTCTAGATCCCCCCAAATATTCCAAAGTGTTTGGGCCTGCCAGGAGGAGACATTCCTACTTACTTATAAGACTGGAAATTGTGTAATCAGGTGTCAGCCTGGTTTCACAAGAGAGCTTTGTATTCATTGGCTCTATAAAGTCAACCTTTCATCCATAAAAATATCTGGTCACATATATCTGATTCAATGAACATCATTTTCAGATATGTCATTCCACACAAGGCTTTGGTTGCATAACCAATGTTTTCAATCCTGTCCTGATAACAAAGAGGTCAGACTGTCATTAAGCCTATGCAAATAATTATATATTTTTTTGGAAATAAGAATATTTAAAGGTTTTATTTATTTATTTGACAGAGAGAAAGATCACAAGTAGGCAGAGAGGCAGGCGGAGAGAGAGAGAGGAGGAAGCAGGCTCCCTGCTGAGCAGAGAGCCTGATGCGGGCCTTGATCCCAGGACCCTGGGATCATGACCTGAGCCGAAGGCAGCGGCTTTAACCCACTGAGCCACCCAGGTGCCCCAGAAATAAGAATATTTAATATGAATTTCTTAATCATGCAGAGGTTTTGGAAGAAAGAATAAGTTATCATTTAGAAATGTTTCATTTCATTTTATGAAAGCATAACCCACTAATTGTTATAACTTATATAGAGCTTATGAAACAAGAGAAATGGATTCCTTATATTTCCAAAAATGGAACATTATATCATCAACAATATTCTGAACAAAACCCTCAGTCAAAAGAAAAAACCCTCAGTCATCCTTTATCAGTTTATTTAGTCCTAAGAAATTAATTCTTGTTCTATTTCATTGTGCATTAATAGTCATTTTAACTCACCTGATCCTCAATTAGAGTTATTGAAATCCTGACTCAGTTCACTTGTATAATCTCAAAGCTCTTTAAAAAGTGCCATCAGAAACATGTACATAGAAGTACATGGTACAGCCCTTTTCCATGGGGTTCTGAGAAAATTCTTCTTTGTTAACAGTGAAGTACTCTGGCTTGTATTGTAGCCCATTGCAAGTGTTTTCTTGGGTGAATCAGTTTAAAAAAATTATAGATGAGGAAAGAGTTAAATGACTGTGGCTTATGACTAATTATATTCAAAAGTGAAAGATCTGATGAGAGTTCATTACAAGAACAATAATGTAACTGACAAAGACATGTGGTTGTCTCTGTGACATTCAAAATAACATAAAAGTCAATCTAAGAAAATATTTTAGACAAAATATCTATAAACGTAATGATTTCTATTTTCAATGAGTGGATATTAAATGTAATTTATAAATATGGATGAATAAAATCTTTACAAAGGAAAAAATCTCCAGATATGATGTAATAATACTGACATAATATAACAATTGTATAGTTAGAATATACCAAGAATATATCCAGAATATCGAGTAAAGAGAATTAATAATCTGGAATAGGTCCTAAATATATGTTTATTGATAAAGTAGCATAGATAAATGATGTGAGTCTCCAGTTGAAACCACTAACTTGACAATGCTGATTTCATATTATGGAAGTAATGTTGCAATCAAGTTAACATTAACAAATAAGTTAAAACTGATAACACTGTAGTGTTGTCTAATATTAGGCAAGGCAGCACCAGGACTCTGATAAATAGAAACAAATCACGGACAAGGAGGGCATCGATAATTCTCTAGGAACTTTCTGTGCAGCATACAATAGGTGAAACATGTATTTTGAAACATTTAGTGTATACAAATTTAAACTAGGGAAGGCTAAGCATTTTTTTTCTGTTTTGACAGTGCTTCCTGTGCAACACAGATGATAAAACCAAAAGCACCAAAGCTGTGCCCTGGACAGTTAAGTACGTGGTATACTCAGATTATTGCCGTTAGGGAGAAACTTAATTAATGAGGAACATTTCAAAGAAAAGAAACGTGGGGTATTATAGGGGTGAGTAGACTGTTAAGTCTTATGAAAGTCATGAGGAGGGATGAAGATGGGCCTTATATTTGAAGGCAGGATGGTCCTATGCAGGTTAGCAGTTTTGCAGAATACAAAAGGGTGAGGCATGTCTTGACAGTTGCTACTTTCCTAAGTCCAGGGCTCAGATAAAGTTAAGCATTTACCTGAATGTTGACATTTAACTTCTCTATATTAAGACAGAATATGAATAGCTGTCACTTGCTGTGTAGCTACTATGTGCAAAATGCTTTGCCTGTATTATCTAATTTTCAGAGCATTTCTAAGGAGATAGACAGGCTAATGGAGGTTAAAAAACTTGTCCGGCATAATATAGGTAATAATGGGGCGCCTGGGTGGCTCAGTGGGTTAAGCCTCTGCCTTTGGCTCAGGTTATGATCCCAGGGTCTTGGGCTCGAGCCCCACATCGGGCTCTCTGCTCAACGGAGAGGCTGCTTCCCCTCTCTCTCTGCCTGCCTCTCTGCCTACTTGTGATCTCTCTCTCTGTCAAATAAATAAATAAAATCTTAAAAAAAATAATATAGCTAATAATAAGCTTGAGTGGGATTTGAAGTCAATTCTTGATTCTAAAGTTTATACATACCTGCTTTCCACTCAAAGAATCACAATTATTTTGATGTATTTCCTTCCATTCTTTTTCTTTGGTCTAAGCATAATTTTTTATACGTATCTATGATCATATTTTACGTATGCTTTTTATGTATAATTTTTGAATTCTTTTTTTAAAATATATTTTTTTTAATTTACTTGACAGAGAGAGAGAGAGAGAGAGATCACAAGTAGGCAGAGAGGCAGGCAGAGACTGGAGGAAGCAGGCTCCCCACTGAGCAGGGATCCCGATACGGGCCTTGATCTCAGGACTGTGGGATCACGACCTGAGCCGAAGGCAGAGGCTTTAACCCACTGAGCCACCCAGGCGCCCTGTATTCTTTTTTCATATAATGTTTCATCTTAAGCATTTTGCATGTTTATAAAATGTGTACTGCTCCTTTTTAATGGCTGTGGTAATAGTCCATTAGGTAGATGTACTTAATCATTCCTCAATCTTTGGACATTTTATTTGTTTACAATTGTTCATTATCATTAATAATGTTGAATGCCTACCTTTGGGCATCAAGGTTTCTTCCTCTGTATTCAGGATTAATTTTTAGGTATGGTTCTCTAGAAATGAATTTACTGGCGAAAAAAGTATAAACAATTTTAAGCCTTTGATCCATATTGTCAGCCTTCACTGGAAATTTAGACCCCTTTTTGATGACAGGGTATAATAGTGTGAGGAAATTCACTTGACCTTGCTGAACCTCAGTTTTCTTATTAATGAAATGGTAATAATGAATAAGACATGAGAAGCTTCTAGCATATTATCTTTCCTTTCCTCTCCTTTAACTTTTTGCTCTTTCTCCCTTGAAATTTTCTAGCCAGTTCTTTTCCTAGCCAGTTCTCTGTTTTTTTTTTCATTTTATTATTGAAGTATATTTAGCATAAATATTGTATTGGTTTCATTTTAACAACATAGTGATTCAGCAACTCTATATGTTATGCTGTGCTCAAGTATAATGACCACCATACAACACTATTACAGTATCATTGACTATATTTCCTATGCTGTACTTTTTATCCCCATGCCTTATTCCCTTTCACCCATTTTGTCCATACTCTCACCCCCATCCCCTCAGGCAATAGTTTGTCCTTTTTAATTGTGGGTCTGATTCTGCTTTTTTGTTTATTAATTTGTTTTATTCTTTTAGACTGCACATATAAGTGAAATCATATGGTATTTGTCTTTCTCTTAGTTCACTTAGCATAATATCCTCTAGATTATCCTCTAGATCCATCCATGTTGTTGCACATGGCAAGAGCTTATTCTTTTTTATAGCTGAGTAATATTCATGTGTGTGTGTGTGTGTGTGTGTGTGTGTATTTCACATCTTCTTTATCTATTCATCTATCAGCAGACACTGGGGTTGCTTCCATATCTTAGCTATTGTAAATAGTGTTGCAATAAACATTGGAGTGCATATATCTTTTCAAATCAGTGTTTTTGTTTTCTTTTGGTAAATACCCAGTAGGGGAATTACTAGAGTTTCTATTTTTAATTTATTGAAGAACCTCCATCTAGCTTACCACAGTGGCAGAACCAATTTACATTCCCACCAACAGTGCATCAGGGTTCCTTTTCCTCCACATCCTTACCAACACTTATTGTTTCTTGTCTTCTTGAGTTTAGCCATTCTGACAGGCATGAGGTGATGTATCATTGTGGTTTTATTTGTGTTTCCCTGATGATTAGTGATGTTGAGCATGTATTCATGTTTGTTTTGGCCATCTGTATGTCTTTTTTGGAAAAATGTCTCTTCAGGTCATCTGCACATTTTTAAATCAGATTATTTGTTTTTGTGGTGTTGAGTTGTGAGTTCTTCATAAATTTTTGATATTAACCACTTATTGCATATATCATTTGCAAATATCTTCTCCCATTCAGTGGGTTTTCTTTTTGCTTGTTGATGGTTTCCTTTGCTGTGCAAAAGCTTTTATTTTTGATTAGTTCCAATAGTTTGTTTTTGCTTTTGTTTCCCTTGCCTTGGGAGATGTATCTAGAAAAATGTTGCTATGGCTGATGTTAGAGAAATTGCTGCCTGTGTTTTCTTTTAGGATTTTTATGGTTTCAGGTCTCACATTTAGGTCTCATCCATTTGCTTGTTGATATTGAGTTGGGCAGATTCTTTATATATTTTGGATATAAACCCCTTATTAGATACATCATTTGCAAGTATCTTTTCCATTCAGTAGGTTGCCTTTTTGTTGTGTTGATGGTTGTCTTTGCTGTGCAGAAGCTTTTTATTTTGTCGTGGCCCCAATAGGTTACTTTTTACTTTTGTTTCCTTTGCCTGAGGAGACGTATATGTAAACATGTTGCTTAAGTTGGTGTTTAAGAGATTAATGCTTATGTGGTTTTTTAAAGGTATTTTTATGGTTTCAGTTCTCACATTTAGGTCTTTAATTCATTTTGAGTTTATTTTTGTGTATGGTGTAATAAACTTTCATTCTTTTGCATGTAGCTGTCCAGTTTTCCCAACACTATTTATTGAAAAGGCCATCTTTTCCCCATTGTATTAATATAGATTAATATAGATTAGTTGACCATATAATTATGGGTTTAATTCTGGGCTGTCTATCCTGTTCCACTGGTCTATGTTCTATTTTTTTATTTTTATTTTATTTTTTATTCTTTGCCCCAGGGGTACAGGTCTGTGAATCATCCGGCTTACATCTTTCACAGCATTTACCAAAGCACAAACCCTCCCCAATGTCCATAAACCATCCATCCTATCCCTACCCTCCCACCCCCCAGTAACCCTCAGTTTGTTTTGTGAGATTAGGAGTCTCTTATGGTTTGTCTCCTTCCCCATCCCATCTTGTTTCATTATTTATATGGACATAAAAATAGAACATAGTGAATCTATGTTCACTATCTATGTTCTATTTTTATGTCCATACTATATTGTTCTGGGTACTATAGCCTTATGACATATCTTGAAACCTGGGAGTGTGATACTTCCAGCTTTGTCCTCCTTTCTCAAGATTGCTTTGTCTATTTGTGGTTTTCTATGGTTTCATATGAATTTTAGGATTGTTGTAGTTCTTTAAAAACTGTTGTTGGCATTTTGATAGGGATTGGATTGAATCTGTAGGTTGTTTTGGGTAGACTAGACATTTTATTTGTATTAATTTTTCCAGTGCACAAGAATGGCTTAACTTTTCCTTTGTTTGTGTCATCTTCAATTTCTTTGATCAATGTCTTATAGTTTTCAGAGTATAGGTCTTTCATTTCCTTGGTTTAGTTTTTTCTTAGGCATGTTATTCTTCTTGGTGCAATTGCAAAATAAATTGTTTTCTTAATTTATCTTTCTGCTACTTTGTTATATATTGAGGAATACAACTGATTTCTGTATATTAATTTAACTAATTTCTTTACCCTGCAACTTTATTGAAATAATTTATTAGTTCTAATAGTATTTTTGTTGGAGTCTTTAGAGTTTTCTATATAGCATCATGTCATCTGCAAATAGTGACATTTTTACTTCTTCCATTCTAGTTTAGATGCTTTTTATTTCTTTTTCTTGCCTTATTCCTGCAGGTAGGACGTCCAGCTCTATGTGAATGAAAGTGGTGAGTGGCCATCCTTGTCTTGTTTCTGGTCTTAAAGGAAAAGTTTCAGTTTTTTTGTCATCGCATGTGATATTAGCTATGCATTTGTCATATATGGCCTTTATTATGTTGAGGTATGTTTCTCTAAACTTACTTTGTTGAAAGTTATATCATAAATGAATGTTGAATGTTGTATTTTTTCAGCTGCTTTTTCTGTATCTATTAGGATGATTATATGGTTTTCATGCTAGGTATCACATTTATTGATTTGTGAAAATTGAGCATCCTTGCATCCCTGGAATAAATTCCACTTGATGTTAGTAATCCTTTTAATGTATTGTTGAATTTGTTCAACAAGCTCTCAATTTTTTTTAGATTTTATTTATTTATTTGAGAGAGAGAGCATGTGTACAAGTTAATATTTTGTTCAGGATCTTTGCATCTATGTTTGTCGGGGATGTTGGCCAGTAGTTTTCTTTTTCTCATAGTGTCATTGTTTGGTTTTTGTATGAAGGTAATGCTGACCTTGTGGAATGAATTCGGAAACTTTCCTTCCAATCTCTTTTTTGGAATAGTTTGAAAAGAATGAGTATTATCTCTTCTTTATCTGTTTTTTAGAATTCATCTGTAAAAACTTCTGGTCCTAGATTTTTGTTTGTTGGGAGTTTTTTGATTAGTGATTCAGTTTTATTCCTAGTAATGGGTCTATTCAAGTGTTCTATGTCTTAATTGACTTTTGGAATATTGTATGTTTTTAGGAATTTATCCATTTCTTCTTGGTTGACTAGTTTGTTGGTATATAATTTTTCATAATATTGTCCTATAATCCTTATTATATTTTTAAAAATATTTATTTGAGAGAGAGAGAGAGAGAGAGAGAGAGAGCACAAGTAGGCAGAGCAGCAGGCTGAGCGAGAGTGAGAAACAGGATCCCTGGGAGCCTGATGCAGAGCTCCATCTTAGGACTCTGAGACCATGACCTGAGCGGAAGATAGATGCTTAACCAACTGAGCCATCCAGGCACCCCCTTTTTATATTTCTGAGTTTAGCTGTTATTTCCCTCTTTCATTCCTGATTTTATTAATCTGAGTCCTCTCTTATTTTTTATTGATGATTGTGCATTAAAGGTTTAATTAATTAATCTTTAATTAATTAAAGGTTTTCAATTTTTTCTTCTTTTCAAAGAATCAATTCTTGGTTTCATTGTTCTTTTAATTTTTTAAGCCTCTATTTATTTCTACTCCAAGTTTTATTATTTCCTCTCTTTTAATAACTTTGGGTTTTGCTTGTTCTTTTCCTCATTCCTTTAGGTGTGATATTAGATTGTTTATTTGTGGTTTGTCATACTTTTTGAGGCAGGCTTGTATCACTATAAACATCTAAAGTAACTATTTGTAAGTATGTACTTGCTGTCATTTTATTAATTTTTTCTGGTTGTTTTTGTAGTTTTCCTCTGTTCCTTTCTTCCTCTTTTGCTCCCTCCCCTTGTGGTTTGATGGCTTTCTTTGGTGTTATGATTGGATTCCTTTCTCTTTATTTTTTGTGTATCTATTGTAGGTTTTTTATTTATGCCATTTCTGCTGAAAAATCAGTTGATAAACTTTTGGGAGTTTACCTTGTATATAACTGTTTGCTTTTCTCTTGTTGCTTTTAAGATTCTGTCTTTATCTTTAATCTTTGACATTTTAAGTATTGTGGATAATTTCATCTTACTGTGACATTTAAAAAAATTAACCCTAAACAGCCATTTGCAGGGTTAGCTATTAGAAGATACTATAATGACCCATAATATTTGGTTAAAAATATATCAGTAAGAGGTCTTATAGGACTTCATGTCTCAATGCCAGAAATAACCATTGCCCAAACCTCCTGTTTTAGCTCTTGAGGGATTTTTCAATTCACTACACACATGAGCAAAGAATAGTGAACATGAGACCCTTTGAAGAAATGGAAACATCAATTGAGGGGGGCAATTAGAGAGAGAAAAGTATGTGACATGGATACTTGGACTGTGACAGAAATCACATTATTTTCTTACAGTAGTTAGAGCACTGAATTCATGATCCCTCTGACTGGGCAGCTAACTGTATGACCTTGACAGTTCCCATCTTTGAACTCTAGTCTCCTTATGACTCAGTCAAGGTAGTTGGATTAAAATAGCTAATATGTAAAAGTCTGAGCATTTTCCATATTAGGTGACCAGAATGTAAAAAATACCTTTTACCAAAATGTAAAAAATACTTTTTGCTTGTTGACATATACCAAAATGTAAAAAATACTTTTTGCTTGTTGACATATACCTCAGTGGTCTTTTAAAGTCTTCTGGCCACCTAATAAATAAACATAAGGTCTTTTAGAGACTAGCAATTGAACTAATGGTTTTCCTTGATTCAGGTACTGAATTTTAAATTGATTCAATAATCACAGAATTCTTGTTAGTTCAAAGTAAGTATTAGAAAGTTCTGACCAGGTTACCTCAGTGGGAATGGTTGAGAAATGATCTCTGAAAAGCTGCTCTTTCATAAAAGCAATAAAAACAATGACAAGCATTTCCAAAATCAACTTTTTAAGAGCTCTGGAAATCAAACAAAATTTGTAATAATATAACATGTGCTTGTTCATGAAAAACAGCTGAATGATTAAAAGATCAGTGAGCTTTGTGGTGTTTTGCACTATTTTCTATGCTCCACAATAGCTTTTAAAACTAAAAGCTAGATAGTTATGGAAGTTGTGAAAACCATCATTTTAGCAGCCACTTGAGAGGGCAGAACAAGATTGAAGCTTCCCTAAAGCTGGAAGACATTATTTGCAGGGGTTTCTGTATTTGAATTGACTCAGAGCTGGCTTACTACAAGTAGATTTTTCCTCAGAGCATTTGTCAAAACAATTAATTGGTAGTAATTATTTAGTACTGCAGCTTTCATAGGCTGCATAAAGTGTGATAGCAAACAAGAAGCCAAACAATAAACTTAAAAAGAAAAACTGGAGAATGAGATGTCCACAGAGAGCTTGGAAATGTTGCAACATATTCCTAGAAATATAGAAGATCATGTACATGTGTAGAGCTTTCCTCATATGCACGTTTTGTGCCTGTGTAAAAAAGACTTGAGAAAGCTCCATTCTCTTACTTCTGGCTCAATTTGAAGCTCTGGGCAGGAAGACTAAGACAGAGTTATAAACTATCTGGCTGAGTGTTGAAGGCACTCACCAACACACAGAAAAGCCCTTTAACATCAGCCACAGCAACTTCTTTCAGACACGTCTCCAAAGGCAAAGGAAACAAAAGCAAAAATGAACTTTTGGGACTTCAAGATAAAAAGCTTCTGCACAGCAAAGGAAATAGTCAACAAAGCAAAGAGGCAACCCACGGAATGGGAGAAGATATTTGCAAATGACACTATAGACAAAGGAGTGATATCCAAGATCTATACAGAACTCCTCAAACTCAACACTCAAAAGAAAAATAATCAAGTCAAAAAATGGGCAGAAGACACGAACAGACACTTCTCCAAAGGTGACATACAAATGGCTCACAGACATATGAAAAAATGTTCATCATCACTAGCCATCAGGGAAACTCAAATCAAAACCACATTGAGGTATCACCTTACACTAGTTAGAATGGCAAAAATTGACAAGGCAAGAAACAACAAATGTTGGAGAAATGTGAAGAAGGGGGAACCCTCCTACACTGTTGGTGGGAATGCAAATTGGTGCACCCACTTTGGAAAACAGTGTGGATATTCCTCAAAAAATTAAAATAGAGCTATCCTATGACCCTAAAATTGCACTACTGGGTCTTTACCTCAAAGATACAGGTATAGTGAAAAGAAGGGGCACATACATCCCAATGTTCATAGCACCAATCTCCACAATAGCCAAACTGTGGAAGGAGCCGAGATGCCCTTCAATAGATGAAAGGATAAAGAAGATGTGGTCCATATATGTAATGGAATATTAGCCATCAGAAAGGATGAATACCCAGATTTTGCATTAACATGCATGGGACAGGAGGAGATTTTACTGAGTGAAAAGTCAAGCAGAGAAAGTCAATTATCATATGGTTTCACTTACTTATGGAACATAAGGAATACCATGGAGGACATTAGGACAAGGAAGGGAAAATGAAAGGGGGGAATTGGAGGGGGAGATGAACGATGTGAGACTATGGACTCCGAGAAACAAGCTGAGGGTTTTAGAGGGTAGGGGGGTAGGGAATGGGTTGGCTTGGTGATGGGTATTAAGGATGTCATGTATTGCATTGAGCACTGGGTGTTATATGCAAACAATGACTCATGGTACACTACATCAAAAATTAATGATGTACTGTATGGTTACTAACATAACAAATAATAATTAAAAAAAAGACTGATGACTGATGATTCACAGACCTATGCCCCTGAAACAAGTAATACATTATATGTTAATAAAAAATAATAAAAAATAAAATAAAATATAAAATAATAATAATAATAAAAAGAGTCCTTTACTAAAGGCTGGGAGACTTACTGGTTCAAAGCATTTAAATAAATCTTTTGTTTAATCATTAGCTGACCACTAAACTACCCGACCAGAAATGTCAGTGCCTTCATATGATAAAGATACAGACTTTATAGAATTTGTCACTAAACTAACAACAACAAGAACAACAATCTTGGGAAAGAGGGGAGTTTTGATGTTCAAAGTTGTCATGATATGTAGTTTTAAATGTCCTCTTTTCAACCAAAAATTATGAGACATGTAAAGAAATAAGAAAATGCCCCATGAACAAGGGAAAAAAATCTGTAATCAACAGAAACTGTCCCTGAGGAAGACAAATCATTTCACTTCCTAGAAAAAGACTTTCAATGAGCTGTTTTAAATGTTATAAGCATACTTATATGTGAATAAAATTGTAATTTATTTATTTATTTAATAAAAAATGAATTATTTAAAATTGTGCAGTTGAAAGATACAATAATTGAAATGAAAAATTCACAACAGGGGCTTCACTTCAAATTTGTACTAGAAGAAGACAGAATTAAATATAAGAACAGATGAAGTGAGATTATTCAATCTGAGGGAAAAATAAATTAAAAAATGAATAGAACTTCAAAGACCCAAAATAGAATATGCATAATGGTAGTGTCAGAAAAAGACACTAGAGAGAAAAGGCTGAACAGATATTTGAAGAAACAAAGGCCAAGAATTTGCCAAATTTGATGGAAAAACTTTAATCTGCTCATGCACTAAGTTCAACAAACTCAAGGGAAGGAAACTGGTAAATACATGCTTAAACATATTACAGTCAAATTTGGAAACAAGGGAATACAAGACTTGAAAAATACCATAAATCAACTATGCCTAACAGAGATCTCCAAAACACTCTACTCAAGAACAGTAGAATATATTTTTTTTCATGTGCATGTGAAATATTCTCCAGGAGAGACCATAGGTTAGGCCATAAAACAAGCTTCAATAAATTTAAAAGAATAAAAATTCTACAAAATATGTTTGGTGAATACAGTGGAATGAATTAAGAAATTAATAACAGAAAGTTGGAAAAGTCATAAATACGGTGGAAATTATACAGCATACTCTTAATAATCAGTTGGTTAAATTTAGAGGTAATCACAAAGGAAAAGATAAAATAATTTCCAAGTAAGAACAACAAAAACAGTTTACCAAAGTACATGGAACACAGCTAAAGCAATGGCTGGAGAGAACAATGTAGCTTCAAATTTCTGACGTTGAGAAAGAACAAAGGTCTCCAATCAATAACCTAAGGTTTTACCTGAGGTCACTGAAAAAAGAGGAGCATAGTAAGTCCAACAAAAACAGTAGGAAGAAAATAACAGTAAAGAAATTAATGAAATAGAGAATAGAAAAACAATAGACCCTAACAACAAAACCAAACATTTCCATATTGAAAAGTTAAACAACATTGACAAATCCTTAGCTAGACTGACCAAGAGCATTACTAAATTGCTAAAATCAGGAATGAAATAGGGGCCATTACAATTGACCTTACAGAAGCAAAACTGATTATAAGGAAATAATGTAAACACTTCTGTGCCTACAAATTAGATAATCTTAGTGAAATCAACAAATTCCCTGAAAGATACAAACTACTAAAACTAATGAAATAGAAAATGTTACTGGACCTATAACAAATAAAGAGATTGAAGTTTTAATTTAAAAAAAAAATAGCCTACCAACTCGTTCTGTAGGGCCAGCATTACCCTGATACAAAAACTGAAGGTACCCTCATGTTCATGTGTCAGAAAACTTAATATTGTTAAATTGGGAGTAATCTCCACATCCATCTACACATTCAGTGTAGTACCTATCAAAATCTCAGCTGCTGTTTTTTTCAGAAATTGTCAAGGTGATACTAAAATTCATATGAAAATTCAAGGGACCTAGAATAGCCAAACAGTCTTGAGAAAGAACAATGTTGGAGGATGCATACCTCCCCATTTCAAAACTCATCACAAAGGAATTGTTATCACAAATGTGTGGTACTGGCATAAAAAATAGACATAGAGATCAGTGGAATAAAACGAGGAGTCCAGAAGTAATCCCTTATTTTATGGTCAATTGGTTTTTGACAAGAATGCCAAGATCATTAATTGGGGGGAAAGAATAGTCTTTTTTGATAAATGATGCTGAGATAACTGGATGGAGATGTGTGAAAAAATGAAGTTAGACTTTTAACTTACAGCATATATAAAAGTTAACTCAAAATGGATCAAGGAGTTAAACAGAAAAGCTAAAAGTATAAATCTCTTAGAAGAAAAAAATAGATATTCACAGCCTTGACTAAGCAGTGGTTTCTTATGTAACACCCAAAACGTACAAGCAATAAATGAAAAAAGTAGATAAGTTGGATTTTAACAACATTTTAAACCTTTTTTTCTTTAAAGGAGACTGTAATGGAAGTGAAAGAAACCCGTGGAAGGCAAGAAAATTTTGCAAATTATCTATCTGATAAGGGACTTATGTCCAGAGTATATACTCTTACAATTCTATAATAAAGATCAGTAGCCTAATTACAAATAGGGCAAAATAATAGAATAAACATTTACCCAAAGAAGATAATTAAAAGGCCAATTAGCAGATGAAAAGATTCTCAATATCATTGTGAATTAAGGTAAAACAAAACCATAATGAGATACTGGTTCAAAGCCACTAAGATTGTGGGTAACACAAAGACAGGTAATCAGCTAATAACAAATATGTGGAGAGGATGTGGAGAGATTGGAACCCTCATACTTTGCTTTTGTTCCTATAAAATCGTGTAGATGATTTGGAAAACAGTTTTGGCAGTTCTTCAAAAAGTTAAACATACAGTTACCATATGATTCAGCAATTCCATGCCTAGTTATATACCAAAATAATGGAAAACATCCACACAAAATATGTACACACATGTTCATGGATGCATTATTCAAAATAGCCAATGAAGGACATATGTGTACTTCAACTGATGAATGGTCAAACAAATGTAATACAACCATACAATAGAACACTATGTAGTAATAAAGAAAGAAATCTTGATCATATAACATGGAATAACCTTGAAAATATTATACTAAGTGGAAGATAGTCACAAAAGACCACATATTGTATGATTTCATATATCTATATAAAACATGTAGAGTAGGCAAATCCATGGGGATAGGAAGTTGATGAGTGGTTGCCTGAATGTAGGGGGAAGATGAAAATGGCGAGTGATGCTAATGAGTTTGTGAATTCTTTTAGGGTTGGTAAAAATGATCTGAAATTACATAACAGTGGTGGTTGCACAACTTTGAGATTATACTAAAAACCACTGAATTTGATACTTTAAAATGGTACATTTTAAGGTATGTAAGTAATATCTCAAAAAAAGTGATGTTACCATTTAACTAAAGCTAAATATTGTCAAAATTTTCATTTTCTTCCTCATGAATGATGAAGCCTGACTAATTCTAAAAACCTACCTGCTGGTAGTAAGTAGTAGCTTCCCCCATCTCTGTTTGATAATCTCTTCAGGTGGTATTTAGTAACCTAATCTTTGGTTATCTCTACTTGGAGAGTTGTGGGCAGTCTGACAGTGGAAAGACCTTAATAAGGTCTGTGGTCTGTCTTCTGCAGCAAGACATATCAGAATTTGATAGGTAGGATTGTCATTTATGACCTGCATGACCTTGAACAAGTTGCTTAACTTCTATGAGCCTGTGTATTCTCATGTTCAATTTAAGGATAATTACATGTCCCCAATAAAGTTAACGTGAGTATTAAGCTGTCAGCCAAGGATCTTTATTCATTTATGTTTCAGGAAATTAATTTTTATCTTTAAATGTTCCAACATGATATACAGAACATTTCTTTTAGAAGCACATTGATCTTGCCTGGAAAAATGCTAGAATAAGAAAAAAAAAATCTTCCTGACTCCTTTTGTAGTGTTAATCTTAAAAATAAAACAGTTACTTTACCAGCAAAAATGGATTTATTTGAGAATAAGAGAGAATTACATTTCAGGACAAGTAAGTTATGGCAAAACCATAGGCAAGTTCAACAAGCAAAGGAAAGAAATGTTATTTTGTGGAGAAGGAGGAAGTTGAGAGAGGTTGTTGAAGTGCATTGGAAAAAAGCAAGAGTTTAGGGTAATGATTGTTTTTCCTTGGCTGAGTTGCAGGGTTGGTTGATATCTGTAGGAGATCCAATGTACATCTTTCCCTGTTGCCTGTAGTTGATAATTCATTCCTGCTGAGGAATCTTCTCTTAGGGGTCTGTAATTGATGATGAGTCCCTTAATTGACATTGAGTGATATGGCTCTCCCTTCCAGTCTTTCCTTCTAGCATCCCGAGTACTCTTTAGCTAGGTTTCCCTTTATTAATTTTCACAGTAGCATACAGTATTTAGGGACAGGAGGTCAGAGAACATTTCCTTTTTTTTTTACTCTTCCTGCTTGGGGTATTTTTTTTCTCTATATTGAGCTTGAGCTTTTAATTTGGAGTGTTTCCGAAGGTGACCTCCCTGGGTATGTGGAACAACTTGATTCTCAGAAGAAAAGAATGACATTGGTGTCCTGTATTGATCCAGAACTTAGTTTCTTTGGTACTATGGATTCTGGATTAGTTGTCCATTACCTTGGGAAGGGAAATCTATTTTTGATTAAAAATATTAATATGAATATATTTATTTTCTAGGCTTTTAGTATGTTTTCTTTAATTCAGATACCATTTGAGAATATACTTCTGGTTTCTGGTGAGAAGTTGTGAACTTTAAAATAATAGCAGAATTTGAAGGGACACTAAAGACTATTTAACTCATCTTTCTTTTTATATGTGAAGACCATGAAGTCCAAGAAGGAGAAGTTTCTTGCCAGTCACCTTGCCAGTAGGTGGCAGAACTGGAAGTAGAAGAATAGAAAGTTGGGAGGGGTAAGAAGGGGTCAGGTTTATTGCCTACTGTGTGTTGACACTTTACATTTATCTTCTTTTTTCCCCATATGAATGCTACTTTATATTTTCGGTGTTCCAAGATTCATTGTTTATGCACCAAGCCGTGTGCTCCATGCAGTACATGCCCTCCTTAATACCCACCACCAGGATCACCCTACCAAACACCTCCCTCCCCTCCGTAACCCTCAGTTTGTTTCTCAGAATCCACAGTCTCTCATCTTTCGAGCTCCCCCTCCGATTTACCCCATTTCACTTTTCCTTTCCTTCTAATGCCCTCCATTTTATTTCTGATGTCCCACAAATAAGTGAAATTATATGATAATTGACGTTCTCTGCTTGGCTTATTTTACTCAGCATAATTTCCTCTGGTACCATCCATGTTGATACAAAAGTTGGGTATTCATCCTTTCTGATGGCTGCTTAATATTCCATTGTATATATGGACTGCATCTTCTTTATCCATTCATCCGTTGAAGGGCATCTTGGCTCTTTCCACAGTTTGGCGATTGTGGACATTGCTGCTGTGAACATTGGGGTATATATGGCACTTCTTTTCACTACATCTTTGGGGTAAATGCCCAGGAGTGCAAATTCAGGGTCATAGGGTAACTCTATTTTTAATTTTTCGAGGAATCTCCACACTATTTTCCAAAGTGGCTGCACCAACACGCATTCCCACCAAGAGTGTAAGAGGGTTCCCCTTTCTCCACATCTCTCTAACATGTGTTGTTTCCTGTCCTGTTGATTTTGGCCATTCTAACTGGTGTAAGGTGGTATCTCAATGTGTTTTTGATTTGAATTTCCCTGATGGGTAGAGATGATGAACATCTTTTCATGTGTCTGTTGGCCCTTTGTATGTCTTCATTGGAGAAGTGTCTGTTCATGTCTTCTGCCTATTTTTTTGACATGATTATCTGTCTTTTGGGCGCTGAGTTTGAGGAGTTCTTTATAGGTCTTGGATATCAGCCCTTTGTCTGTAGTGTCATTTGAGAATATCTTCTTCCATTCTGTGCATTGCCTGTTTGTTTTGTTGACTATTTCCTTTGCTGTGCAGAAGCTTTTTATCTTGATGAAGTCCCAAAAGTTCATTTTCGCTTTTCTTTTGTCTTTGGAGATGTGTCTTGAAAGAAGTTTCTGTGGCCAATGTTGAAGAGGTTACTGCCTATGTTCTCCTCTAGGATTTTGATAGATTCCTGCCTCACGTTGAGGTCTTTCATCCATTTCGAGTTTATCTTTGTGTATGGTATAAGAGAATGGTCGAGTTTCATTCTTCTACACATAGCTGTCCAGTTTTCCCAGCACCATTTATTGAAGAGACTGTCTTTTTTCTACTGGAGAGTTTTTCCTGCTTTATTGAAGATTAGTTGACCATAGAGTTGATGGTCCATATCTAGACTCTCCACTCTGTTCCATTGGTCGATGTATCTGTTTTTGTGCTAGTACCATGCTGTCTTGGTGAGCACAGCTTTGTAGTAAAGCTTGAAACTAGTCAACGTGATGCCCCCAGCTTTGTTTTTCTTTTTCAACATTTCCTTAGTGATTTGGGGTCTTTTCTGGTTCCATAGAAATTTTAGGATTGTTTGTTGCAGCACTTTGAAAAATGCCGGTGGAATTTTGATCAGGATGGCATTGAAAGTATAGATTGCTCTGGGTAGTATAGACATTTTAAAAATATTTACTTCTCCAATCCGTGAGCATGGAATTCTTTTCCATCTTTTTGTGTCTTCTTCCATTTCTTTCATGAATGTTCTGTACTTCCTCAAGTATAGATCCTTTACCTCTTTGGTTAGGCTTTTTCCCTAGGTATCTTATGGTTCTTGGTGCTATAGTAAATGGAATTGATTCTCTAATTTCGCTTTCTCTATTTTCATTGGTAGTGTATAAGAAAACAACCGATTTCTGTGGATTCATTTTGTATCCTGCCACATTACTGAATTGCTGTATGAATTCTTGTCATTTGGGTGTGGAGTCTTTTGGGTTTTCCATATAAAGTATCATGTCATCTGCGAAGAGAGAGTTTGACTTCTTCGTTGCCAATTTGAATACATTTTATTTCTTTTTGTTGTCTGATTGCTGTTGCTAGGTCTTTAGTATTATGTTGAATAACAGTGGCAAGAGTGGGCATCCTTGTCATGATCCTGATCTCAATGGGAGAACTTTCAGTTTTTCCCCATTGAGAATAATATTCACGGTGGGTTTTCATAGATTTTATGAAGTTGAGAAATGTTCCCTTTATCCCTATATTTGAAGAGTTTTAATCAGAAACAGATGCTGTATTTTGTCAAATGATTTTTCTGCATCAGTTGAGAGGATGATGTGGTTCTTTGCTCTTCTTTTATTGATTTGTTCTATCACATTGATTGATTTGTGAATGTTGAACCACCCTTGCATCCCAGGGATAAATCCCACCTGGTCATTGTGGATAATGTTTTTAATGTACTGTTGGATCTTATTAGCTAGGATCTTGTTGGGAATCTTGGTTTCCATAATGAGCAGGGATATTGGTCTGAAATTCTCCTTTTTAATGGGGTCTTTGCCTGGTTTGAGGATCAAGGTAATGATGGCTTCATAGAAAGAATCTGGCAGTTTTCCCTCTGTTTGTATTTTTTGAAACAGCTTCAGGAGAATAGGTATTATTTCTTCTTTGAATGTTTGGTAGAATTCCCCAGGGAATCCATCAGGTCCTGGACTCTTGTTATTTTGGGAGGTTTTTGATCACTGCTTTAATCTCGTTGCTAGATAGAAGTCTATTTAGGCTGTTAATTTCTTCCTGTTTCAGTCTAGGAAGTTTATAGGTTTCCGGGAATGTATCCATTTCTTCTAGGTTGCTTAACTTATTGGCATATAACTGTTGATAATAGTTTCTGATGATTGTTTCTATTTCCTTGGTGTTAGTCGTGATCTCTCCCCTTTCACTCATAATTTTATTACTTTGAGTCCTCTCTCTTTTCTTTTGGATTAGTTTGGCCAGTGGTTCATCGATTTTATTAATTCTTTCAAAGAACCAGCTTCTAGTTTTATTGATGTGTTCTACTGTATCTGTAGTTTGTAACTCATTGATCTCTGCTCTAATCTTAATTATTTCCCTTCTTGTACATGGGGTTGTCTTAATTTGTCATTGATTTTCCTGTTCCTTAAGGTGTAAAGAGAGTTGGTTTATTTGGGATCTTTCAATTTTTTTGAGTGAGGCTTGCATGGCTATGTATTTCCCCCTTAGGACCACCTTTGCCATATCTCATAGGTTTTGGACCGATGTTTCTTCATTCTCATTGGTTTCCATGAATTGTTTAAGTTCTTCTTTGATTTCCTGGTTGATCCAAACATTCTTTAGCAGGATGTTCTTCAGCTTCCACATTTTTGAATTCCTTCTAAACTTTTTCTTGTGTTTGAGTTCCAGTGTCAAAGCACTGTGGTCTAAGAATATACAGGGAATAATCTCAGTCTTTTGGTATTGGTTTAGCCCTGATTTGTGACCCAGTATGTGGTCTATTCTGGAGAAAGTTCCATGTGCACTCAAGAAGAATGAATATTCTGTTGTTTTAGGGTGGAATATTATGTATGTATCTATGATGTTGCCAGGTTTCTGTGGACAGGTATGACATTATTGTGGTGGTCCTTCCTCTGTATGTAAGGAATCTCTTCCCCCTAGCTGCCCTTAATACCTCCTGTCTGAATTTATGATTCGTGAATCTCACAATTAAGTGTCTGGGGCACTTTCTAGACTCTATCTTGCAGGGTGTTCTCTCTGCCTCTAGGACATGAACACTTATTCCATTCCCCAGATTAGGGAAATTTTCATACAGTATTTGATCAACTATATATTCTAGTCTTCTCTCTTTCTCCACCCCCTCAGGAATCCCAATTACTCTGACGTTGGAATGTTTCATGGCGTCATTTATTTCCCTATTTCTGTTTCCGTGGCTTCTAAGTTGTTTGTTCCAGCTTCCACCTGATCCTGCTTTTCTATCAGCTTGTCTTCTAGGTCAGTAATTCGATCTTCTGCCTTGGTTATAGAGTATTTAGAGTATTTAGATTAGATTGGATCTCCTTGATAGTATTTTTAACTTCTGCCAGATCAGCTCTCACTTCCACTGTCAGAGATTCTATGTTTCCACTAATGTTCTTCTCCAACCTAGCCATTGCCTGGAGAATTTTTACCCTGAATTCCATTTCTGACATATTGTTTATGTTCATATCCAATAGTTCTGTGGCAGAGGTCACAGTTTCTGAATTTTTCCTCTGTTTGGTGTTCCTCCTCCTAGTCATTTTGGTGAGAGGTGGTTCAGGGGATGTATAGCTGAATATATCAACCACGATCCCATCAAGGTGCCCCTTGGAAAGTTTCAGAGCCATCAGATGTGACCACAAAAAAGAAAAAAAGAAAGAGAAAGAGGAAAAAAAAGAAAAATCTCAGTCAAAATGAGTCCCAAAGTAAGATTTATATGGTATATAAACCCAAAACGAACAAACAAAAAGACTGACAAGAGTAAGAGATAAAAAAGAGAAAAGAAGAAAAACCCAGTCAAAATAACCCTAGGAATAAGATTAATATGGTACAAAAACAAGAACAAATACACAGAAACACTGACAGAACAATAAAATGGGAAGGTGGTTATAAACCCTTGATGTGGGCGATCAATTTTATTTCAGTACTTCCTGGGTGTATCTTGTTATCTTTGTTATGGACTCAACTTTCCAGAGATACAGGGAAATTAAAACTGGCTTATATTTAGGGTAGTATTGAATAGGGAAAAGGATTACCTTGAAGCTTATATCTATATGTATATTAATAAGAAAACAAGAAAAAGAAAAGGAAACCAAGGTATATGTGTGAAAAAAGTTCAAGTTAAAATGTTATTATGTAATATGTTGTATTAAATATATAGTTGTAATGGTAAGTAGTTTAAAAAATTAAAGAATAAGAATCGTGAGAATAAATTAAAAAGAAAGTTGTATCTATGAAATATACAGGTTTTGGGGCAATACCGGGGGCTTTTCAGAAAGCTAGTGGAAAAACCCAACTGTCCACACCGAGTCCTTTGCCTCAGAGAGAAACCTCAGTCTGCTTCCCCCTGGATGGTCCAGAACACACAGCTGCAATGTCCGCTGAATACTGCAACCTCCCACAGGCGGTGCACACTCTCAACCACCATCTTTGTGATCACCTGAGGCTCCCGCTTGTCTCTGCACCCCTGTGTCACTAGAACCACAAATGATATTGGTCCAAAGTGCCAGATCCTGGCGACTGCTATTGCTGGGACTGCCGTCTGGGGTCCACGCCCACAATTCAGCAGTAGTGCAGTTTGCGGAAGGCTGCGGGTTCAGAGACCGCCAGCCAGCACCCACACCAGGCTCTCTCAGGTGTGGTTGGGGGTATGTCCAGCCCAGGCAGTGGTGCAAGCGGTGGAAAGCCTTGGGCCCAGGGACCACGACCTGGGGATCCCGCCGTGCTCTCTCAGGTACAGGTGGTCGCTGGCTGTAACTGTCGTAGGACTGTGGGCTTAGGACCATGCCCGTGGCTGCCTGATTCCACCAGATGCCCCTTGAGACCTTTTGCCCTTTTTGAGCAAAATCTTTTAACCAGACTCCAAGTTAATGTTGGCCCCTAAGCACAGGGCACTTTCGTATTGGGGTATTACTTTCTTGTGGGTCACTTCTGGTGGCTCCCTCCCTCTTCTGTTTATACTCCGAAATCAGTCCAAGCACTCCCACTCCACTTGACCTCTCCACTGATGATCTCCTGCCCCTGTAGAGATCCAGAAATGTATAATCTAACATCTCAGGCTTATTTCATGGGTGCTCAGAGTGTTCTGGTAGATATTTAGCTCACTTCAGGGGACCTGTTGAAACAGGGACTCCTACTTCTCTGCCATCTTGCCACTTTTCCTCTCTACATTTATCTTCTGATTTAGTTTTTATAACAACAGTGTCAGATATATATATATAATATATATAATATATATATATTATATATATATATATATATATATATAATGCGTCTTTGACAAGTGAGGCAACTGAAAGTTAAGTTACTTATCAAAAGTTGTACAGGAAGAAGATGATAAAATGTGACTGCAAGTCCAGCCCTCTCTCTCTCTCTCTTTTTCACTAAACTGTACCCTAAAGTAGAATCCTTTTTATCTGTCTCTATAATAATAGATGTTTCTATCATGTCGAATGTCCTTCTTATCTATAATCCCACAAAAACTCTTTAGGAACCTGAGGAAAAACAAAATTAGAATCCAGGAAGATGGAATTTATCTTAACATTAAGGAAGGAGATTTAAATTAAAAAGCAAGGCATGGCCTGCCTTAGGAGAGAGTGAACCCTGTCATTTAAGTGACTTACAGTACTGGGCAAACTAGGACTTGGTGTTTTCCTGGAGTAAGGGGCTTCCAGTTTTATAACTGTGACAGTCCTGGGCATTATAAGACAAGTTGGTCATCACTACAGTTACTGGAAGTGTGTCAGCATAGATTGGATAGTTCCTCAAAGTTTGAAGCATTGCATGAAGAGTTGGATAAGACCATCTGAGTTTCTTCTTCATTATAGAAGAAGATGTTTACCTTGTTGTTTTTGGTTTTGGAGCTAATGTACAAATTCTGATAAAAATAGGTCAGAAGACTGGTATTTAAACATAATAACAACAACACAAAACAGAAACAAAAGAGGACCTGGGTCTTACTGCTCTTTGTACAACAGAACATAGTTTTATTATTGTTATTTTGTTTTGTTCATTCATTTTTGTGTTATTTCAATATAAGAATATACTCTTGGATAGTTAAGCTTTATTTTCTGACTCAGCCTCTGAGTGTTCACCACTGCAGTTGTCTTGTGTCAATCAAAATATCTGACACTTAGCAAGTGGATCTGGGCTTAAATGGTCTGGGCAGGGGGCGGATGGTGGCGGAGTTAACAATGGTATCTAAGCTTCCCAGATGATTCTAATGTGTACCCAGTGTCAAGTAGCACTGCCTTAAATCAAAGAAGGAACAGAACTAACATTTATTGAATCACCATCATGTGTTCTGGGAGCTATACTTGATGTTGTCTTGTTTAATCATCAAATAACCCTGTGAGACAGGAATTATTTCTAGGCAAGGAAAGTTGGTCTCAGAGAATTTGAGTAACTTGTCAAAGGTCAAAGCCAGTATGTCACATGTGGTTTTTAATCAATCATAGTGCTTCTAAAAACAAGAAAAAACACTCAACCTTTATAAAATCTGTTGGCAACTAATAATTCAATTATATTTCCATAACTACTCTGATGTAACAATTACTAATAGCCTCATTTTACAGATGGAGAAATTGAGGTATGAAAGGGTTAAATTGAGAAATTTGTCTAGGTTGGTAAGCAGTGGAACAGGAATTCAAACTCAGGTCTCAGGGTTTTAGCTCTACTTTTTTTTAATACAGCAAACCCATTGCCCTTCCCCTAATCATTTTGCTTGTCTATGAAATGAGAGAAGTTCTATCTATTCTTAAGGATGTCTGTGAGGATCAAATTAAATACTAGCTATGAAAGAACTCATGGAAATCACAGGCCAACATTCTTGATGAATACAGGTGTAAAAATTCTCAACAAAATATTAGAAAAGAGAATTCAGAAGCACATTGGAAGGAGCATATAGCATGATCAAGTAGGCTTCATCCCTGGGGTGCAAAGATGGTTCAAGAAATGCAGATCAGGGCGCCTGGGTGGCTCAGTGGGTTAATGCCTCTGCTTTCGGCTCAGGTCATGATCTCAGGGTCCTGGGATCGAGGCCCACATCGGGCTCCCTGCTCAGCGGGGAGCCTGCTTCCCCCCCCCTCTCTCTGCCTGCCTCTCTGCCTCCTTGTGATCTCTCTCCCTCTGTGAAATAAATAAATAAAATCTTTAAAAAAAATTAAAAAATAAAGAAATGCAGATCAATAAATTTGATATATTACATTAATAGAATGAAAGGTAAAAATCAATGATTGTTTCAATTGATGCAGAAAAACCATTTGACAGCTCTCAAAATCAAAAGGGCAAGATCAGAATTCATAGGTGAATTCTATCTAATATTTAAAGAAGAGCTAAGGCCCATTTTTCTTAAGCTATTCCAAAAATCCAAGAGGAAAGAAGACTTCATTCTGTGAGGCCAGTATCACCCTGATACCAAAACCAGATAAAGATACCACAAAAAAGAGAACTATAAGCCAATACCTCTCATGAATATAAATGCAAAAATCCTCAATAAAGTATTAGCAAACCAAATCAAATGATATATTTAAAAATCATACACCACAATTAAGTGGGATTTATTTCTGGGATGAAAGGTGGTTCAGTATTGGCAAAACAATCAGTGTGATACAGCACATCAAGAAGAGAAAGGTAAGAACCATATGATCATTTCAATAGATACAGAAAAAGCATTTGACAGAGTATAATATCCATACATGATAAAATCCCTTTGCAAGGTAGGTCTAGAGGGAACATACCTCAACATAATAAAGGCCTTATGTGAAAAACACATAGCCAATATCATACTTGGTGAAAAAATGAGAACTTTCCCCCTAATGTCAGGAAAAAGACAAGGATGTCCCCTCACCACTTTTATTCAGCATGATACTGAAGTCATAGCCACAGCAATTAGACAACATAAAGAAATAAAAGGAATCCAAATTGGTAAGGAAGAAGTAAAAATGTCACTATTTTCAGATGACATGATACTCTATATAGAAGACCGTAAAGACTCCACTGAAAAACTACAAAAACTGATAAATGAATTCAGTAAAGTTGAAGGAGACAAAATCAATGTACAGAAATCTGTTGCATTTCTATCCATTAATAATGAAACAGCAGAGAGAGAAATGAAGAAATCAATCCCATTCACAGTTACACCATAAACAATAAAATATTAAAGAATAAACTTAACCGAAGAGGTGAAAGACCTATACTCTGAAAACTTTAAAACACTGATGAAAGAAATTGAAGACAACATAAATAAGTGGAAAGCCATTTCATGCTGATGGGTTTGAAGAACAAATATTGTTAAAATGTTTATACTACACAAAGCAATCTACAGATTTAATCCAATCCTTATCAAAATACCAACAGCATTTTTCACAGAACTAGAACAAACAATCTTAAAATTTGCATGGAATCACAAAGACCTCAAATAACCAAAGCAATCTTGAAAAAGAAAAACAAAACTGGAGGTATCGAAATTTCAAATTTCAAGTTATATTACAAAGCTATAGTAATCAAAACAGTATGATACTGGCATAAAAAGAGACACATGGGTCAATGGAACAGAATAGAAAACCCAGAAATTAACCCATTTTTATATGGTCAGTTAATTTTTGACTAAAGAGGAAAGAATATCCAATAAAAAAATAAAACAGCGTCTTCAACAAATTGTGTTTGAGAAAACTGGAGAGCAACATGCAAGAGAATGAAACTGGACTACTTTCTTTCACCATACGCAAAAAATAAACTCAAATTGGAGTAAAGACCTAAATGTAAGACCTGTAATCACAAAAACCATTAAAAAGAGCACAGACAGCAATGTCTCTGACATCAGCTGTCACAACATTTCTCTAGATATGTGTCCTCAGGCACAGTAAATAAAAGCAGCCTGGGTGGCTCAGTGGGTTAAGCCTCTGCCTTTGGCTCAGGTCATGATTTCAGGGTCCTGGGATCAAGCCCCACATCGGGCTCTCTGCTGGGCCGGGAGCCTGCTTCCCCCTCTCCCTCTGCCTGCCTCTACCTCTACCTGCCTTCCACTGAGGCCAGTGCCACCGGTTGCCTACTCATGATCTCTCTCTCTCTTTTTCTGTCAAATAAATAAAATCTCAGTAAAATAAAAGCAAAAATAAACTATTGGAACTACATTAAAATAAGTTTCTGCACAGCAAAGGAAATAACCAACAAAACTAAAATTCAACCCACCAAATGGGAGATGATATTTGCAAATGGCATATCCAGTAAATGGTTAGTTTCCCAAATATATAAAGAATTATTACAACCCAATACCCAAAGAACAAGTAATCCAATAAAAAATGGGCAGAAGACATGAAAAGACATTTTTCCAAACAAGACATAAATATAGCAACAAACATGAAAAATTGCTCAACATCACTAATTATCATAAAAATGCAATCAAGACTACAATGAGATATCACCTCACTCCTGTCAGAATGGCTAAAATAAAAAACACAAGAAATGTGTTTATGAAGATGTGGAGAAAGAGGAATCCTTTTGCACTCTTGGTGGGCATGCAGATAGGCACAAAATGTGTAGAAAATGTATGGAGGTTCCCCCCAAAATTAAAAATAGAACTACCCTACAATCCAGTAATTGCACTACTGGATATCTACCCCTAAAATACAAAAACACTAATTCAAAGGATTATATGCACCTCTATGTTTATAGCAGCATTATGTACCATAGCCAAATTATGGAAGCAGCCCAAGTGTCTATTGATAGATGAATGGTTAAAGAAGATATGGTATGTGTGTGTATTAATATTTTATCTGTATCTGTCTATGTATCTAGATGTATATAATGGGTTATTATTCAGAAAAAAGAATATCGTGCCATTTGCAATTACATGGGTAGAGCCAGAGAGTATATTGCTGAGTAAAATAAGTCAGAGAATGACATACCATATGATCTTACTCATATGTGTGGAATTTAAGAAAGAAAACAAACAAGCAAAGGAAAAAAAAGACAAACCAAGAAACAGACTAATAATTATAGAGAACAAACTGATGGTTACCAGCAAGGGGAATGTGGAGAGATTGGTGAAATAGGCCTTGGGATTAAAGAATACACTTATCACGATGACAATAAAGTAAAATGAAATAATATGTTAAAAATGGTGGAATAAAGAGATTAGTTTCAAACTAACTGCACTGCAGGACTGAAATGCTGGACTTAGGTAATCAAGACTAAATAAAGCCCAGGCATCATTTCATTGTTATAGTTCAGTCATTAGGACTATGGGAATACCCTATTCAATGAAATAGATGTATTTTGGAAAGTTTGGAAAATTTTACAAATCATATTTTTACATTTTAAATATGTTAGGATAGTTTAGTAATTAAAGGTATCCTGAAATGAATCTTCCATAATGGTAAAACAAAACAAATATAAACTAATTATATTATGATTAACCACCAATAAAAATAATACCTAAAGAAACACATTTGACAAAATTCAGCATCTGTTCATGATAAAAACTCTCAACAAATTAGATATAGAAGGAATGGACTTCAAGATAATTAAGGCAATATGTGACAGCCCACAGCTAAGATCATACTCAGTGGTGAAAGTTCCAAAGCTTTCCTTCTAAAATCAAGAACAAGACAAATGTGCCCACTCAGATGCTATTTAGCATTGTACTAGAATTTCTAGGCAGATTAATTAGGTAAGAAAGAGAAGCAAAAGGCATCAGAATCAGAAAAAAAGTAGTAGAATTATCTCTCTTTGATTTTATATAGAGAAAATCCTAAAGACTTCACCAGAAAAATGTGGGGTAAAGAGTGAAAGATCAGTGAAGGGGATAACAAGTTAAAAAAAAGATTATCTGAAAAAGAAGTTAAGAAAATGATTTTATTTACAAGAACATCATAACCAAAACATTTAGCAATAAATTTAAACAAGATGGTGATGGTGAAAGACTTATACTCTGAAAACTATAAGGCACTGATGAAAGAAATTGAAGATTACACAAATAAATGGAAATATATACTTCTCATGGATTGGAAGAATTAATATTGTTAAAATGTTCATACTACCTAAGGCAGTTTACAAATTGAATGCAATCCCTATCAAAAGACCTTGACTAGTCAAAGCAGTCTTGAGAAAGAAGAAGAAAGGTAGAGGCATCATCATGCTCCCTGATTTCAAATTATACTACAAAGATGTAGTAATCAAAACAGTGTGGTAATGGCACAAAAACAGATATATAGATCAGTAGAATAGAAAAGCAAGCCTAGAAATAAACCCAGGCTTTTTAAAATATATATTTATTATTATTATTATTATTATTATTTGCCCCAGGGGTGCAAGTCTGTGGATCATCAGGCTTACACCTTTCACAGGATTCACCAAAGCACAAACCCTCCCCAATGTCCATAACCCATCCACCCTATCCCTACGCTCCCACCCCCCAGTAACCCTCAGTTTGTTTTGTGAGATTAGGAGTCTCTTATTAAACCCAGGCTTATATAGTCAATTAATCTAAGATAAAGGAGGCAAGAATATACAGTAGGGATAAGACACTCTGGTGCTGGAAAAGCTAGATATTCACATGTAAAAGAATGATAGTAGATTCTAATCTTACACTATTCACAAAAGTTAACTTGAAATGGATTAGGCTTAAATGTAAGACCTGAAACCATAAAATTCCTAGAAAAAAACATAGAGAAAAAGCTTCTTGATAGGGTCTTGACAGTTGTTTTTTGATATGACAGAAAAGGACAATCAGCAACATAAAAAAAATCAAGAGGAACTACCTCAAACTAAAATTCTTATACACAGCCAAAGAAACAATCAACAAAATGAAAAGGCAACCTATAGAATGGGAGAAAATATTTGAAAATCATGTATCTGGTAAGGGGTTAATAGGCAAAACATATAAACAATTCTGACAACTCAATAGCAAAACAAAAAACCAAAAATATCCCAAATAATCCAAGTAAAAATGGGCAAAAGAGCTGAATTGACATTTTTCCAAAGAAGATATTAAAATAGCCAAGAGGTACATGAAACTTGCTTAACATCACTAACTGTAAGGGAAATGCGACTAAAACCACAATGAGATATTCCCTCAGTTAGAATGGCTTTCATCAAAAAGGCAAGAGATGACAAATGCTGGTGAGGATGTGGAGAAAAAGGAACCTTTGTACACTGTTGGTAGAAATATAAATTGGTTCAGCTACTGTGGAAAACAGAATGGAAGTCCCTCAAAAAAATTAAAAATAGAATTACCTTATGATCCCACAGTTCCACATCTGGAAATTAATTATCCAGAGGAAATTAAACCACTATGTTGAAGAGATATCTACACTCCTGTATTCATTGTAGCATTATATGTAATAGCCAAGACATGGAAAAAACTTACGTGTCCCTTGGTAGATGAATGGATAAAAAAGTTGTGGTGTATATGTGGTACACACACACACACACACACACACACACACACACACACACACACACTGGGATACTATTCAGCCATAAAATAGAAGGATATTCTGCCATTTGTCACAATGTGAATGGATCTCTATGGCATTATGCTAAGTGAAATAAATCAAACAGACAAAGACATACTGTATGATCTTGGTTATATGTGGATTCTAAAAAACTCAAAAGAAAATAGAAAAAGAAATCAGATTTGTTAGGGTTGGGGTAATTGAATGAAAGTAATCAAAAGGTACAGACTTCCAGTTATAAGATAAGTAAAAACTGAGGACATAATGTACAATATGATGACTATAATTAGCATGTCTATGTGGTATATTTGAAAGTTGCCAAGAGAGTAGATCCTTAAACTGACATAGTGTTGTATGTCAATTATATCTCAATAAAACTAAAGGGAAAAAATCTCTTGGGTAGTAGAATTGGCAAAAAAAAAGGAATGAAGGAAGGAAGGAAGGAAGGAAGGAAGGAAGGAAGGAAGGGAGGAAGGAAAAAGAAAAGAAAAGAAAAGAAAAAAGAAGAGAAAAGAAAAACATTCAACAGCCATTGAACACATTCTCCTATTGGCCTTAGGTTTGATGCTTTCCTCTAGTGTCCAGGCTGGTTTAGCACACTGGTCCCTAACTTATATCATTCAGATCTCTGCCCACTTCCCTACCAAGTACTCTTATTAATTTGGTTTATTTTTATTCTGTCCTTCTAGCTGAATCCTTCAAGGAATTTGCTGAATTACTCAACGAAGTAGAAAATGAGAGGATGATGATGGTAGGTCTCTTAACACTGGACCTTGAACTGATATTCTTGGCTTGGGAACTGATATTCTTGATAGTCTTGGCTGATATTGGGGATTTTTCTGTCCTCATGCATTGGATTAACGGTATATTGTTTCAGTTTCTGTCTCATGGCTGTTTAGAACAATAAAAATATTCAGGAAATAGATCTGGTTATTCTATTTCAAGCTTTTACCCTGGGAGTTTAGCGTTAGGTAGAGAGAAATTAATATGGAAATTCTGTTCCTGTTCATATCATCTAGAAGAGGTTTCAAGGGACATTAAACCAAGCTATTGAACATGTGGAAAAACACTGTGACCCTTATTGTCTTTAAATTATTCATTTATTTATGTTTCTCTGCTTATAGAAATAACAATATAGACTTTATTTATGTTTGACATATAATTATTTTATTTAAATTTGTGTGGAGAACTTTCCTTATATTTAAAGTCTATTTCATAAAATAATAGACATTTTTAGAGCAATTTTAGTTTTATAAAAACACTGAGTGGAAAGTACAGAGAGATTTCATATAATGCCTTTCTTCTGATTTGATTACTGTAGCTTTGTAGTAAGACTTAATGTTAGGTATGAACTTTAGAATCAGTTTGTCAGTACCCACAAAATAAATTGGTGGGATTTTGGTCAGGATTATATTGAAGCTAAAGAAAAAGTTGGGATAAACTGATATCCTAAAAATATTTTCTTCCTATTTATGAACATGGATTATCTCTCCATTTTTTAACCCTTCTTTGATTTGTTTCATCAGTTTTGTAGTTTCCTTACATAAATCTTGTACACATTATTAGATTTATTCCTATTAGATATATTAGATATATCAGATATATTCCTAAGTATTCCATTTTTTATTATATTCCTAATTAGATACTAGATATATTCCTAAGTATTTCATTTTTTTGTAAATTATATTTTAGCAGCTTAAAAAATAATCGTTTTGTGTGGTCCCTAGACAGGCAGCACCAGTGTTCCTTGGGATATTGTTAGAAATGCAGGTCTTTGGCCCCACCCCAGAACTATTTGGATTTAAATGTAAAAGTTAACCTAAGTTGGTCAATATTTATTTTTATTAGGGGTGTGAGGGTAATGATGGAACTTTGTAGAGGGCAATGAGAGGTCTACCTTCCCTTTCTTGATAGGATTACTTCCTGTGGGCAGTTCAGTTTTATTAAGCCTATTTATTCAATAGCCGGAGTTCTTTAATCTGTCATTACTCATTCTTCTCAACAGTGTGATACTGCCTTCCAAGAATACTGCTACCATTTTATCTAGGCTCCTAGAGAAGTGGGATTGAAGGCAGGACTTGGAGGTAGGGGAAGTAGAGATTTAGGTGCTAATAATGGCAGTGCCACTAATTGTTGATTTCAAACAAATCATGGTATTTCATTGTCTCTCTTTTTCCATATGTATAATGAGGAAAATAATCCCCACCTCCCAAGGTTGTTGTGAGAATTCCAAATGATATAATGAATATGAAAGTGTTCTATAAATAGTAAAAAACACTTCTTCAGTGAGTGTTGTTTGTAGTTTACTTTTGTTACTCCCAAGATTCTGCTTATGGAAATTTGACTTGGAAATTTTCTTAGATTAAGAGACTTGCTTCTAAGGATATTAAGGAGAGACCAATATGGGTAGTTTTTCTGGAGTCTGGTAGATGGCCTCCCTAGCTAATCTACACTCTACTAAATGTTTTCTTCTGCCTGAAGAGTTTGTGGACTACTGCCAATGTTGATCTCAAAGGCATTCAGCTCCATTTCATTCATATACCACTAGAAAGTTCAGCTGTACTTATCTTCAGCTCTTGTTGTTTCTTGATCTCTTTTATTTACCCAATTACAATACTCTAAAATATTAAAGTAGGATTCATCTTTTGAGATATTGTTTTTCTCACCCTTCTTGCTGTCTCTTTTCCACAGGACTGACTCATTTTCTTCCGTCTTTCATTATGTCATGGCCTTTTGTCCCCACGACTCTTCAATCATGTATTGAGTGTTGGCTCCCCATTTCCCATTTAATTCTAGGAATGCTGTGAAGGTTAGGCTCAATGAGGGTCTTTCACAGTATGCCAGGAATTCATTGCTTGACTCCACCTCTCCCTTTTCCTAGAACTGTGGTAAAAAGACTCCTTACCCCAATATGGATAATCTGGGAGGTGTTAAACAGCTTTTTATCTTTTCTGTAAGAAGAGACCAAAAGAAACTTTAGAACAGGAAGGAAGTTCACAGCTCTAGCCTGTGATAATTGCAAATGTCTAGTCATTCTTATAAATGAACTTAAATTGTAGAAGGAATTATGGAGAAAAGAACTGAGGGGGAGCATTCCAACTGTGATGTTTTAAATAGTACCGTATGGGATATTATATTATCTCAGAAGTTGGCCTTGAATTGTCTGGATAACAGACTTCCTGTATGATTAATGCTTGGCTTGCCTAGGTGCCTTTCTGACTCTGAAGGGAGTCCTATTAGCAATGTGCAAGTTTTGTCTTTGAGGACCGTGAAGAATGATCTAAAGAGACCCATACTATTTCAAGCAGTATATCCTCAATGACTTTTTTTGATAATTAGTTAACTATCAAAAATTCAAAAACAATCCTACCCTGCTGGATTGAGTACCAACTTTAATCTGCTAAATGCCCTTTCTAGTGTTAACTGGGATTCATGCAATAGGAACCTGATTAGCTAAACTCACTAATGTGTTTAGAGTGTCACCTGTCATGCTGGGGTTTCTACCCTGAGATAGAAGGTAGAAGCTTTTCTGCTAAAGAGCTTATGAAGTGGACTCAGTGATCAGAAAGGGGAATAAATGTCATGTTTAATTAGAAGCGCTTTATTGAGTAGTTGCTAGACTTCTAAGGGGTTTAAAGATAAAACAAAACAATAAAAAAAGAAAGAGTCCAGGTTCAGTGTGACCTTTTCCTATATCTCTAGCTCTGTGTTCTGGCAGAAAGTATTATAATAAACAATGAGTGTCAAACAGAGGACATGCTCAGAGTATCTATTTGTGTCGTAGGAGACTGTGAGCAATATTATAATCAATGGCATCAAGGGAGAACTATGGCCTCCAATTTCAGTGAATCATGTACTAGTTTTCTAGACAGAGACAGGGCCAAACATTTTAAGAAGCAGTGGCTTTATGGACCTTTGTAAGAAGTTACTGACACACCTGCTTATACAAGAAAATCCCCTTAGAAACATAAAAACTGGCAACTGTGCCATCCTTGGGTTGCCTGTGTATGCAAGGGCTCAGCTGAAAGTCCATATAGAAGTTTGACACATGATACTCTCCTTAGAAATGGCATGTTCACTTCATAGTCAAAGATAGACTTCTTCAGTGTGTCCCAGGTAACCACTTTTTGTGTATTACCTCTGTGAAAGTGGAAATAATTTTTCTAGTTATCTGTTGCTGCATAACAACCTATTCCAAAATGGAGTGGCTTAAACAAACCATTTAATTTTATCTCGTTATATTGTGGGTCAGGAATACAGGCAGGGGATAGCTGGGTAATTCTTCTGTTTCATGTGGTAGTATACACTTGGGAGATTGGTTGGGGTAGAGAGTCCAAAGCAACTTTGCTCACCTATCAGGCACCTCAATGGAATGGCTAGAAGGCTGGACTCAGGTGGACTTTTGACCAGCAAGTATATGTTTGGCCTCTCTATGTTAGTGGTCTCAAGGTAGTCCAACTTCTTATAGAGTGCCTCTGGGTTCTCCAGGGGTAGTGTTACAAGAGAACCAGGTGGAAGTTGCTGGCCTTTTATGACCTAGTTTGAGAAGTCACATAGTGTCACTTCTGCTATACTCTGTTCGTTCAAAGAAGTAATAAACCCACTCATATTAAAGATAGAGGGGACAGAGACCTCCCCTCTCAATAGGAGAAGTGTCACAAAATTTGTGGCCATGTTTTTAAACTTCCACAAAAGGAGAGAAGAAAAATGACTCTCTGCACTGGATCTATGACACTGATGACATAATTTGTTTCCAGGTACATACACAAAGTTGATATCACATAACTCACAGTCTATAGAACTGTAGAGTATGTTGGGCAAGAGAGATGGGCTAGTACTTTAAAATTTAAATTCTGTTAGCAAATATTGTTAATTTCTGATGTCATGTTCAATGATTCATTAGTTGTGTATAACACCCAGTGCTCATCCCATCACATGCCTGCCTTAATTGGGCTAGTACTTTTAATAGAAGAATTCTTAGTTTTGGTCAAGAAGAATCACTGCTGTCCTTATTTTTGGTACTAGGGCCTCTGGGAGAGCTTTGATTAGATGAGAGTTTGGCCATTTAGTTGAACTCTGAATCATACCTGGACACAAAACAGGAGACCCAAAGTGCCTGCAGGACACAGATTAAAAAATATGCACTAATGCCCCAACTTGCCATGCACTTTGGTGGTAGTTTAAAAACTGCTTCTTAATCTGGAGAATATCGACTGGTCAAAACTGGCTTTCTAATATTTTTTTCTACTTTTGTTATGAAGATATATCTTGTTTTACTCACACTTTATGTCTCATCTGACAAGGAAGGCAGTACCTCATTTCACTGTATTATATCAAAATTAATGCAATGGGTCCTAAAATCCAGCCCTTTAGATGTATTCTCTTAGGTCTTCCATTAATATACAGCTGATTCATACCACTGAAGAAAACAAATGCCACTTGTTGCCTTGGACAGATGAGATCTTTCAAGAGGTTTATATGGACACAAAGCTTTGTATATCTCTGCCTGCTCAGTGAGTAAGGGGTCTGGTTTGCAAATAGTGTTTTTATATCTCTAGAACCATATTAATGTCAATATTTTTCATTCTTAGACAGGCTGTTTTTATCAGCTTTGGAGCAAATGTAGGTAATTTGAAGGCCTGATCCAGTGCTCTCCGTGATGCTATAATATAATCTTAAGTTCTGAAGAAAATGTTCTGATTTTATGACACACCCTGGCAGGACCAGAAACAGTTTATCCTGGGATTTAGCTTGATGCTATTACTGCTAACTCATTTGCCTCCCATGGAATGGTTTGCACTTGGTGCAATTGGTATTTTCATACGTTTTCCATTCTCTTTCTCTTTTCCACATATAATTCAGGTCCCCTATATCTGTTTCTGGACATGATTATAGATATTTATCGATTAAAAACTCAGATTAGACTACCAGTAAGTTACAAAGAAATACCCCTAACGTTGCTTCTCTCATTTTCTCTCAAAAACATTTGATTTTAAGAGACCAACATGAGAAAAAAGACAGTAACCACAATGAAAAAAATTGCAAATCAATTTATATCTTGCATGATGTATTACAGGGTAATGCCTTAGTAACAAGGAAAACTGAATCATATCCCTTCTAATCTGAAAATTATTTAATTTGTTCTTTCTTTTTTCTAGGTACACAATGCTAGTGATTTGCTGATTAAGCCTCTGGAAAATTTTCGGAAGGAGCAAATAGGCTTCACCAAGGTACATTTTCTGCAAATATGTAAGACATTTTTTTTGCAGCTGAGTAGTTTGGGATACCACTCTTCACTCTTTAGGGGTGAGGAGTGTTTAGATATATAAGAAAATTATTTCAAAAAAGTGAAAAAATCTGGAATTGGCTCCTGGGTATGTTTTTGTTTTGTTATTTATTTTTTACTGTGTTATGTTAGTCACCATACAATATATCATTAGTTTTTGATGTAGTGTTTCCAACTAGCTGTGCAACTATGGACAAGTCTCTTCTCTTTCTGGGGCTGTAGTTTCTCCATCTGGAAAATGAGAAGCTTGATAATAGGCATTATTTAAAGGACACGTACTATGTGCTTGCTAAGCACTGGGCTACATGCTTTACATGCACTCCCTGATCACAACAATTGTGTGAGGTTCTGGTATTTTCCACATTTTACAAGTGAGGCAACTGAGGTTTGGGCAAGATAAAAAAAACCTGACCAAAGTTATATAGTTGTGACAGTAGCCAGCAGTTAGACTTTAGGATTTTTTTTTTTTAGTTTCAAATCCCACATTCTTTCCATTAAGCCATACTATGTAAATATTTACTGTCCAATATGGTATCCATAGCTTTATAAATAAAACAAAATTAACAGCTCAGTTTCTCAGTCATGCTAGTCACATTTCAAGTGCTCGGTACCCACATGTGGCTAGTAGCTACTGTGTCAGATTGCACAGACATAGAACATTCCCATCATTGGAGAAATTTCTACAGGACAGCACTGTGCCAGATAATTTCAGATTATTTCCAGCTTGACCACTCATGGATCTGATTTGTCTCAGAAAAAGGTATGAGGGGCACCTGGGTGTCTCAGTGGGTTAAAGCCTCTGCCTTCGACTTAGGTCATGATCTCAGGGTCCTGGAATCAAGCCCCGTGTTAGGCTCTCTGCTCAGCAGAGAGCCTGCTTCCTCCTCTCTCTCTGTCTGCCTCTATGCCTACTTGTGATCTCTCTCTCTCTCTCTCTCTCTCTCTCTCTCTCTCTCTCTCTCTGTCAAATAAATAAATAAATAAATCTTAAAGAAAAAAAGAAAAAGAAAAAGGTATGAAAAGCTAGGTATAGACCTATTTTGTGTACTCTAATATCTATGCAACACGTAACCTAGATGGTCTTCCAGAGCTAAATGTAGCATCTTGACTAAGCATCTGGTCCTAAAAAGGATTGAGAACACACCATCTGGTTATTATCTGGAATATTGTGATTAGCAGGTTGGACTGAAGATAGCAAATTCAGAGGGGAAAGAGGAAAGACAATATTAGTGCATGTCACTGCTGGATGTCATCAGTCAGCTTGACCTGGGCATTATTTGAGTGACATTAAGGCTAAATGAGTTAATCTGGATAGCCCTGCAATTCTGGATTCCACGTGATATATCCAGAATTTCATTAACATAAGTACTTAATTTGGAAAATATACATAATTGAAGGAGGGAAGAACCTTTAAAATCACAAGTGTGGTAAGAAAATAGTAAAGTGACATGACAGTTGTTAAGTAACGATGACTAAACTGTATGAAGAAGGACAGATAATATGAAAATCCTCATACAGTCTACTTTCACTCCTGGATGAGACTAGAAAAAGGAAAGACTATGCTGCAGTAGTTGACCTCATGTCATCTGAAGGAAAGGAAACAAATTTCTGTTATATATTTCCTATGTTCCAGGCCTGTGCTGAGGATTTTATGTATGTTCTCTTCCTTAATTCTTACAGCAAACCTATGAAGTAGAATGTATAGTATCCATTATCTAAATGGAAGAAACTGAGACTCAGTTTCAGCCTTTTTTTCCTACTTCTTTACTGTAGGGTCAACTTGCACACCTAAAAGGAGAGTGTGACTGCTGTTTTCAAGAAACTATCTAGACTTATCCTGATAGTAAATTTTAGGGTAGTAGAAAGAGCAGTGAACTAAGGACTAGAAAATGCAGTTTCCAGTCTACCTCTGTGCGTTTTCAAATTATTGCCTATCAGTTCTAACACTTCTCAGTACCTATTCTATGAAAATGGACGGAATTCCTTTAAGCATCTGTCTTTTACAGTGATCCAGCTGTTAAGCTTTCTCAGTAGAGGGTGCTGGAGGGATATTGCAGGAAGAAGGGGCTTTCCCGAAGTTTCCAACTGCTGCAAAATGGGGGCCAGTAGAGAGGGAGTGAGCTCTCTGATGGGGGCTCTGACTCAGCCACACATCCAGGATACATGGACCCTCAGTGACTTTGAAGCCTCTGCCTGGCCTGGCTATAACTTCTCTTCAGTCTCTCAATTTAGTTCTCTCTCTGAAGGCGCCCCCACTTGTTCTGTTCCCTCCACCCCAGCTTCCCTCTGTAGGCCCTGCACCTTTCTCAACTGCTGACTGAAGGTTTATAACATAGCTGCAACTGCCTGCCTCCTCTAATTTAAGCTACCTTCTCTGCCTAAATCACACGTTTTCCAATGAGTTTGGAACCCCTTCCAAATTTGCCCTTCCTTGGGTGCCTTCCCTCAGCCTCAGGGTACTGCAAAGAATTTCCTTATATGTTATAGTTTGTATTTTTTTTGTTTAAAAAGTTTGTAGTATAATAATTCTATATAGTGATTTTTATCTTTTGATTAGGCCCAGACTGATACACCCAGCACTGCTGCTAGTTGGCTCTGTGACTTAACTGGTAGTGGTATATGCTTTGCTAAGCCATTACAAATACAGATGTATGTTCTCATTTGAGCCTTGTAAAGTAGAACTTATTGTCCTTTTTTACTGATGAGGACACTAAGATTCGGTGAGCTGTGGTATCTAAAGTCATTCAACCAGGAAGTGGTAGAGCTTGGATTTGAATTCATTTCTTGATTGTAAGTCTGGAGGGGAAAAAAAAAGCCTTAGATTCCAGGTCGCAGGTCCAGATGGAGCTGCTGCAGGTACATATCTTGGTAATGCTCAACGGAAAACTATAATAGTTAAAGGGTTCCTTGGGGGCCCTGGCTGGCTCTGTTGGTAGAGCATGTGACCCTTGATCTTGAGGTCATGATTTCAAGACCCATGTTGGACATAGAGATTACTTTTTTAAAAAGTTTTAAAATGGGGGAGATTCCTTGTTGCCCATCCACTAAGCATGGCCTGCTAAGAAGGGCAATGCTAAACTGATTTCTTCTGCTTTTAGAGGCAACATATACCACAATATACACCACAATTCGATGTGCTACTTCAATTTGCCAAGTAACCCAAAAGTTCTGAGCCTAGAGGAAAAACCAAACCAAACAAAAAACATTTGCAGCAGGGTCCAACTTAGCTTGCCTGCATGTTCTAAGAAATAACTCCAATTTTGTATGCTCCAATTCAAGGAGTCACCTTTTCTAATAAAGGCAGGCTCACATGTCCAGTATTTCACTATAAATTATTCAATTCTCCATGTAAATATGTTTAGCTGAAATTATGCAAGTAGTATGAAACGTAGGACATTATTTTTCCCACAAGGATCCCAAGGGGGAAGAAAAGTCTTTATGAGAGACAACACTTCTCTCTTGGCCTCAGTTTTCTCATATGTACTACAAAAACAATGGACAAATAATTCTTAATCTAATATTCTGTGTGAGATTCTAAGGGTAATTGACTAAATGTGCATCTTTTCAGTAATAGAAATTGGCTAGTCAGAATTTACTGTGCTATAAATGTAAAATATGTGCTAGATTTTGAATATAGCATGAAAAATGTAAAATGTCATTAATATTTTATATTGATCACATGTCAAATGGTATTTTGGATATAGTGGGTAAAATGAGATACAACATTGAAATTAATTTCACCTGTTTCTTTTTCCTTTTCTTAATATGATTACTAGAATGGTGAAAATTATAGATATGGCTTGCATTAAATTTCTATTTGGTAACACTGAACTAAAAAAAAATAATTACAGTTGAATTATTTATTTAATAACTAGAGGTTTGTACTTCTTGATTCCCTTTATCCATTTTACCCATCCCCCCACCCAGCTCCCCTTTGGCAACCACCAGTTTGTTCTCTGTATTTTTTTAAGATTTTATTTATTTATTTGACAGAGAGACACAGAGATTACAAGTAGAAAGAAAGGCAGGCAGAGAGAGGAGGAAGCAGGCTTCCTGCTGAGCAGGGAGCCCGATGCGGGGCTCCATCCCAGGACCCTGAGATCATGACCTGAACCGAAGGCAGAGGCTTTAAGCCACTGAGCCACCCAGGCGCCCCTTGTTCTCTGTATTTAAGAGTCTCTTTTTTGGTTGGTTTGTTTCTTCATTTGATCATTTGTTTTGTTTTTTTAGATTGCACATATAAGCAAAATCATATGGTATTTGTGTTTGACTTATTTCCCATAATCCCCTTTACGTCCATACATATTGTCACAAACGGCAAGATCTCATTCTTTTTTATTGCTAAGTAATATATATCACTATATTTACCCATTCATCTATCAATGGACACTTGGGTTGCTTTCATATCTTGGTTATTATAAATAATGCTGCTGTAAATATAGAGCTGGATATATCTTCTTGAATTAGTGCTCTTTTTTTCTTTGAGTAAATACCAGCAGTGAAATTACTGGATCATATGGTATTTCTATTTTTGATTTTTTTGAGTAACCTCCATACTATTTTTCATAGTGGCTGCACCAGCTTGCATTCCCAGCAGCAATGTAGGAGGGTTCCCCTTTCTTTCTCTGCATTCTTGCCAATACCGGTTGTTTCCTGCATTGCTCATTTTTGCCATCTGACAGGTGTGAGGTAGTATCTCATCTTGATTTTGATTTGCGTTTCCCTGATGAGTAGTGATGTTAAGCATCTTTTCTTGTGATTGTTGATCAACTAGATGTCTTCTTTGGAAAAATGTCTCTTCAGGTTCTCTGTTCATTTTTATTATTATTATTATTATTTGTCCCAGAGGTACAGGTCTCTGAATCATCAGGCTTACACTTTTCACAGCATTCACCAAAGCATAAACCCTCCCCAATGTCCACAACCCATCCACCCTATCCCTAACCTCCCACCCCCCAGTAACCCTCAGTTTGTTTTGTGAGATTAGGAGTCTCTTATGGTTTGTCTCCTTCCCCATCCCATCTTGTT